>NW_020871231.1:165970-188453 GCF_003789085.1 Penaeus vannamei
GAAGGAAGGAAAAGAGGGGAAGGAGGAAGGAGGAAGGAAGAGGACTGAGGAGGAAAACTGAAGGAGGAAAGAAGGGAAGGAGAGAGGAGGAAGCGAGGAGGAGGAAGATGGAAAGAAAGAAACGAGAAAGAGGAAGGGAAGGGAGAGGAGGGAAGAAGGAGGAGGGAAGGAGGGAAGAGGAAGGAAGGAGGAGAACGAGTGGAAGAGAAGGTAAAGGAAGGAGGGAAGGAAGGAGAGCAGGAGGAAGCGGGAGGAAGAAATGAGAAAGGAGGGGAAGGAAGAGAGGGGGGGGAAGAAGGAGAGAATGGATGAAGAAGGGAAAGAAGGGAAGGAAGAAATGGAAAGGAAAGGAAAGGAAGGAGGGGGAGGTGGAGGAATGGATGGGAGGAGGAGAAGGAGAAGGAGAAGGAGAAAGGGGAAGAGAAAGGAGTTGCAGGAATAGGAACAAGCTGAAGAAGAAGAAAATAGAAGAAAGAGGAAGAAAGTTGAGAGAAGAAGAAGGAAACAGGAAACGGAGCAATCAATAACTAAGACAATAAATAAATAAAATAATAATAATAATAATAATAATAAAACCAAGCAAAAAAAGAAATACCAACAAAAAAAACGGATAAAAAAATCAGAGATGACAACCTCCCACCCAAAAAAAAGAAAAAAAAAAAACCCTCTTCAAGATTCTCGCAAAAGGTCCACGCTGGCAACCCCCCCCCCTCCCCTCCCCCTTGACCTCTCCGCAAAAAGTTCTATATATATAATCCCAAAGAATAAGAAGGGAAAACGTTCAGTAATAATCGCGAATGATAAGAACAATGATAACGATAATGACGGGCTGCCAACAGTTGCCACTATCAACATTAATAATAGTGAGTGCTGCCACAACCATAATCACAGCCACCAGCCAAAACAACCACAACAAAAACAATAACCACCACCACAACACCAACATTATCACCAACACCACAATAACCACCACCATCAACATTAATAATAAGTATGAGTGCTGCCACAACCACTACCAATATGAAAAACCATAACCACAGGCACCAGCAAAACAACAACAATCACAACAAAAACAATAACAACCACCAACAACACCATCATCACCACCGCCAACATAATCATCCACCAACCACTACAATAACAACCACCAACACCACCACCATCACCATACACCTACCAACAACAAAACAGAACACATCACCAACACTACAATCACAACAACCGCCACCGATCACTACCACCACAAAACACCGCCACCACCACAAACAACCCTCTATATCCAAACCACCACTCATCCACAGCAACTCATCACCAACACCACAACAACAACCATCCCACCCACTCTCTCTCTCTCTCCCCTCCTCTTTCTCTCTTATTTTTTTGTCTGCTCTTCCCTCTCTCTCACTTTCCCTTCCCCCCCTCTTTCCTCTCTTTTCCCTCCCCCCCCTCCCTCTCTCTCCTTCTCCCTCTCTCCCCCTCTCCCTCGCCCCTCCTCTCTTTTCCCTCTCCTCCCCCCTCCTCTTCCCTCTCCCTCTCCTCTCCCTCTCCCTTTCCCTCCCCCTCTCTCTCCCTCCTCTCTCTTCCTCTCCCCCCCTCTCCCTCTTCCCTCCCCCCTCTCCCTCTCCATTTTCCCTCTCCCCCCCTCCTCCCCTCCTCCCCTCCTCCTCTCCCCCTTGAAAAGCAGAGCAAAACCGAACCCCAAGAAACGAAGCCTAGAAACAGAGACCAAACGAGGGCCATTCCTCCGTCTCCCGATCCTCTCTGGGCGGCACTCGATGGCACTCCGGGAGACGGCGAAATTATCACGGCGTTGAAAAGGGAATAACCTCGACCGGGGGAGAAATGAGACAAATAGAAAAAAAGGCGCTTAAAACACGTTTAATACATGTATCTTATACAAAAAAAGGGAGAAAAAAGAGGAATTGAAGAGAGAAGAGAGAGAGAGAGAGAGAGAGAGAGAGAGAGAGAGAGAGAGAGAGAGAGAGAGAGAGAGAGAGAGAGAGAGAGAGAGAGAGAGAGGAGAGAGAGAAAGAAAGAGAAAGAGAAAGAAATTACACGCACACAAACGCGAGCACACACATTATAAATGTGTGTGTTGTGTGTGTGTATGTATGTTATATGTATGTAATGTATGTATGTATTGTAACTATGGCGTATGTATGTATAATGTATGTATGCTTGTAGGTTAATATATCATATATATAATTATAATATATATATATATATATATATATATAATATATATATGTATATGCATGTATGTCTATATGCATTATGTATATACATCACACGTATCTCAAACATTAACTACATATGAATTCCTTCTATCTATCTATCTAAAACTGCTTTTTTTTTTCTCATAGAAATTCCTTCTATCTATCTATCGAAACCGTTATATTTTTCTCAAATATGAAATTCATAAATAAGATACCCCGTCATTCGCATATCCAATGTTAAACGTGGGTCGAGAAAACCGTAGAGTTCAAACGGTTCCCTAATGGTTTGTCCTAATGGTTTTGATTGCGCTCGTTTGCAACATAAAACAAGGGATGGTGAGAAAAAAAACTGTTAAAGTCGCAATGTATCTATACAGAAGAGGGAGAAAAAGAAGCAGGATTGAGATAGAGATAGATAGATAGATAGAGAAAGAGAGAGAGAGAGAGGAGAGAGAGAGAGGAGAGAGAGAGAGAGAGAGAGAGAAGAGAGAGAGAGAGAGAGAGAGAGAGAGAGAGAGAGAGAGAGAGAGAGAGAGAGAGAGAGAGAGAGAGAGAGAGAGAGAAGAGAGAGAGAGAGAGAGAGAGAGAGTAGAGAGAGAGAAGAGAGAAGAGAGAGAGAGAGAAGAGAGAGAGAGAGAGAAGAGAGAGAGAGGAGAGAGAAGAGAAGAGAAGAGAGAAAAGAGAAAGCGAGAAAGAAAGCGAAAGAGAAAGAAAGAAAAAGGAAAAAATAAGAAAGAACAAGAACGAGAGAAAAAGAAATAACCAAAACAAAACAAAAACAACAACACCAAAAAAAAAAAAAAGCAAACGCCAAATTTAAAACCGACCAACACATATATATCTACCTTGTGGCGGAGGTTTCGCGATCTCGAACAAAACCGTGTCCGTATCCATGTCGCGAATTTTAAACCGTGTGAAATCTATGTCGTAGACGTTGGCCTCTGGAGAGCACAGGTAATCTGCAAAGAAAAAAAAACATTCGTTAGAGATAAGGAAATGTTGATAAATATTTCATGATTGCTGAATGACAAATAATCTGAAGCAAGACAGTAAAGAGAGGGGAAAATAGATAAATATCTAACGAAATAAATGACAGTGAAAAATAGATAAATATCTAACGACGGCTGTAAATAACAAATAACCTGAAACAAGATAGAAAAGCGAGTGGAAAATAGATAAAAATATTAATGATTCCTTAAAATTCAATAAACTTGCGGTAAAGTAAAGATCATATGATCAATTAAACCTGGAAAGCGAACCGCCAATTTCGAATCTTTGAATCCGAAACACTTCCTCCGACTCGGCATGTGTTTCGGATCCACGAGTCGACACTGGCAATTCGCACATGGCCAGCTCTATTTTACCCTCCTCTTCCCTCCCCCTCTTCCCTTGCCTTTCCCTCTCACCCCCCCTCCCCCTATATTCTCTACAAAACAAAATCTTCGTCTTCCTCTCCTTCCCTTTCCCTCTCCCTGTTCATATTTTCCCATTTCTCCCTACTCTCCTCTTTCTCTTTATTTTTTTCCTTCGTTAATTTTAGTTACTCTCCTGAAGTGACCCGCTGTGGTATTTATTTATTTATTTAATTATTCAGCATTCTGTTTGAAATGCAAGGTCACCTCTCAAAGCGGGAAAGGCTAGATCAGTAGCAACTAGAGGAGGTGTCATGGCGGCTGTTTTAACGGTTGTTCAATGAAAATATAACCATCAAAACCATTATTTTCCATCCTTTTTGAAAACTGAAAAGACCAAAATGATCGACAAATCCACAAAGCATCCGAACTTTTTGACGTCATCAAAATAAACCCCCACGTGCTTTTTTTTTCTTCTAAAAATAGAATCAGACGCCATGACACCTCCTCCAGTTACTACTGACCTAACCTTTCCCGCTGTGAGAGGTGACCTTGCGTGCGCATTTCAAACAGAATCCTGAATAAATAAATAAATAAATAAATACCACAGCGGGTCACACTTAAGGAGAGTAACTAAAATTAACAAAGGAAAAAATAAAAGAGTTGGTCACTTCACAAGGTAATGTATCGAACCCAAAACAATGAAGAAAAAAAGAATAATTAGTCACTTTAAGAGAGTATACACATCGACACTCTTCTTTCAAAACACGTCCGCTCAACCAGCAATAAAAACACGATAATCACACACACACACACACACACACACACACACACACACATACACACACAACACACACACACACACACACGCACACACACACAACACACACACACACACACACGAACACACACACACAACACACACACACACACACACACACACAACACACACACACACACACAATACACATCCACAACCACAACAAATATAATCCATCCTCAACACCTTCAACAAAGAAAGCAAAAAAAAAAAAAAAATGAAGTAAAAGGATAAAAAAGAAAAAAAGGGAAGAAAAAAGAAAAAAGAAAAGAAAAAGAAAAAAAAAAAGAAAAAGAAAAGAAAAAAGAAAAAAGAAAATGGGTAAAAGAAAGAAGAAAAGAAAAAAAAAAGAAAAAAAAAATGAAAAGAGGGTAAAAGAAAAGAAGAAAGATAAAAGAAAGAAAAAAACCCTCAAAACCCACATTCCGATCCAACGCACACAACAAATAAACACGAAGGCGGCTGAACGAAACATACACAAGTCGGAACTCCCGAGGCACGTTCCGAACATGTTCACGAAGGGGCCAGCCAGGGCGGGCGCGCCGGCCTCGTAAAAAGCGCCGAGGGATGGAATAGGTTTTCCCTGAAGGAGGCCTCCCAACCAACCGATTCACCGACTCACCGACTCACCGACCAATCGACCGACCAAACGACTCACCGACCAACCAACCAACCAACCAACTGACTAACCGACTCATCGACCAGCCGACCAATCGACCGACAAACCGACTCACAGAACCAACCAACCAACTGACTAACTGACTAACCTACTCATCGACCTAGCAGACCTATCGACCAACAAAACTGACTCACCGACCACTAGGGAAGAAAGGACGGGAAGGGGGAAGAGGGGGGGAGGGAGGGAGGAGGGATGAAGGGAGAGAGGGGAAGGAAGGGAGGAAGGGAGAGGGAGAGAGGGAGAGAGGAGAGAGGAGGGAGAGAGGGAGGGAGAGGAGGGAGAGAGAGGGAGAGAGGGAGAGAGAGAGAAAAGAAAGAAGAGAAGAGAAGAGAAGAGAAGAGAAGAAGAGAAATAGAAAGAGAGAAAGAGAAGAGAAAAAGAGAGAGAGAGAGAGGCAGGCACCTTTGATGTGAATCTTAACGAAATGGGTTCCGTGTGTGGGCGTGCATTTGCGAGCGAAGAACGGGCGTGGGCGAGGAAATGGGTTAGTCCAACAAAATTTTGTGTCTGCCTCTCTCTGTTGCTCATGTACACACACAAAATAATAATGAGCGAAAATGATAAATAAAAAATAAAGATACTAATACTGTTACTATTACTACTACTACTACTAGCAATATCAATTATGATAACGATGATAATACTAATAATTATTATCATCGTTATCATCTTACAATTATCATTATCATATATCATACATTTTTACAACCATAACAATTAACAACAAAAAATAATAACACAAAACAACAGTAATAACAATAACAACAATAATAATACAGCAAATAAGAACAAAAATGAAACAAACACACACACACACACAAACCAAAAGACACCTCAACAGCCGCCCACCCGCCCACCCGCCCACACCAAATGAATGTTTGCCGACCCGACCCGAGGCAGGAGAGCAGGGAGGCGGAAGGGCCAGACTGACCCCGGGGAAAAGCCTGGCACTGGGATGGCACCTCCACGCCAAGGTGCCACGTGGGGACCATTTGATGGGTACACCTGGCTTGCCCCTTCCCCTCCCTACCTCCCCCTCCTCTTTATCTCCTCCTTCCTTCCCCTTCCCTTATCTTCCTCCCTATCTTCCTATCTCCGCTCTCTCTCTCTCTCTGTTCTCTCTTCTTCCTAACTATCTCACTCACTCTCTTCCCTTCCCTTCCTCTCCTTCTCTCTCCTTCTCTTCCTAACTGTCTCACTCATTCTCTTCCCTTCCTTTCCTCTCCTTCTCTCTATCCCCATCCATTTCTCTCTCCTACCTCTTCCCTCCTTCCTCCCCCACTCCTTCGACCCTCCTCCCTGTCCCCTTCCCCCCTTCCCTCCCTCACTCGCCCTCTCTCGCCTTCTCCTCCGTCGAGCCACCTTTAAAGCTTTAAAGTTTTTTTAACTGGTTTGCATCATCATCATCTCTCTCTCTCTCTCTCTCTCTCTCTCTCTCTCTCTCTCTCTCTCTCTCTCTCTCTCTCTCTCTCTCTCTCTCTCTCTCTCTCTCTCTCTCTCTCTCTCTCTTCTTGTCTCTCTCTGTCTGTCTGTCTGTCTGTCTGTCTGTCTGTCTTCTTCTTCTGTCTTTCTTCTGTCTGTCTCCCTCTCACTCTCTCTCCCTTCTCCCTTCTCTTCCCTTTCTTCTCTCGCTCTCTTCTGTCCCTCCCTTCTCTCCCTCTGTTCCCTCCCTTCTCCCTTTCTCCCTTCTCCCCCTCTCTTCCCTCCCTTCTCCCCCTCTCTTCCCTCTTATATATATAAACACACACACACACACACACACACACACACACACACACACACACACACACACACACACAACACACACACACACACACACACACACACACACACACACACACACACACACACACACACACACACACACACACACACACACACAGTCCCAGCTCACGCACTCCACCACGCGTTCCCTCGCCCTTTACTACGTGTCCTTAAAGTCGACAATCCCTTAACAGATAACCTAGCCTTGAAACTCTAACTACACCTAAAACATCATCATCAACAACATGAACAACCTTAAACATCAACAACCTTACATCAAACAAATAAAACAACATCAACAACTTAAACAACATCAACAACCTTAAACAACATAACAACAACAAATCAACAACCTTAAACACACAATAAACATCAACAACCTTAAACAACAACAACAACCTTAAACATCAACAACCTTAAAACACAACAACCAACATCAACAACCTTAAACAACAACAAACAACCTTAAACATCAACAACCTTAAACAACAACAACAACCTTAAACATCAACAACCTTAAACAACAAACAACCTTAAACAACAAAATAACATCAACAACCTTAAACAACAACAACCTTAAACATCAACAAAAACAACAACAACAACCAACATCAACAACCTTAAACAACAACAACAACCTTAAACAACAACAACCTTAAACATCAACAACCTTAAACAACAAACAACAACCAACATCAACAACCTTAAACAACATCAACAACCTTAGCCTTTTCGAACAGGACAAAAAAAATATCACCCGAATCAAAACAACAACGACATACCAATTTAAAAAACAACAACAAAAAAAACACCAAAATAAAACCGACACACGAACAGAGAAAATTCAGAATACTTAAAAGAAAAATTTAATACCATAAACGGCAACCGGACCTAAACTAATCTATACCATAAGCCACAAAAGAAGGGGTCTTCGTGTGGGAATTTAAGCTTTATAGTTTTCTATATACTTTATAGTCCCGCGCTAATACACAGTTACAGCTCCCCATAAACTTTATAGCAGAGAGTTGAATATAAAGTTACTCTAAGGTACTATTTTCTAAATAACGTGGCAGTAATTTAGTTACTATATGTGTAATTTTCCTTTCATCTTCAAGTACGTCATTTTCTAAGAGGGAATGGGGTGAGGGGAATAAAAGAGGGGAGTGGGGGAAACGACGAGGTGGGAGGAGAAGTGGGAAGGGAGAGGAACGGAAGGAGGAAGAAGAGAGAGAGAATTTGAAGGAGGTAGAGGGAAGGGAGGGTAGAAGGAAAGGAGGGAAGGGAGGGTGAGGAAGAGGGGAGGGAAAGGAGAGGAGGGTAGGGAAGGAAGAGGGAAAGGAAAGAGTAGAGGGAAGGAGGAAAGAGAGGGGTGGCAGAGGGAAGAGAGAGAAGGGAGGGGGCAAAGACTAGGGGGAAAAGGGGAGGAGGTAGAAGGAAGAAAGAAAAGGGAGGAGATTAGAAGAAAGGAAGAGAAATGAAGGCATAGAAAAAAGGAAAAGAAACGAGAGAAGCAAAAGAAAGAGAGAAAAAATAGAAGGAGGAAGAGGGAGGATAGCAGAAGGAAGCGCCTACATAAAATTACCAGAGAAGGAGACCTAAGCCGCAGTTTCTCCGCGCCTTCTCTCTCCCTCTCTCTCTCTCTCTCTCTCTCCTCTCTCTCTCTCTCTCTCTCTCTCTCTCTCTCTCTCTCTCTCTCTCTCTCTCTCTCTCTCTCTCTCTCTCTCTCTTCTCTCTCTCTCTCTCTCTCTCTCTCTCTCTCTCTCCTCTCTCTCTCTCTCTCTCTCTCTCTCTCTCTCTCTCTCTCCTCTCCCTCCCCCTTCCTCACATTCCACCGAAAACGTACAACTACACATTGAAAAAAAAAAAAAAAAAAAAAAATTAGTCACTGACCACTAACCCCCAAACGAACCACAGAGGTCAAGCCAGGTCACGGGGGAAGGCCGGAAGAGGTCAATCCATCGAGGTCACAAAACAAGAGCAGCATCGATTGCCACAACAGGTTTTGTAGGTCAAAGCAGCTGCCAGAAATACCTGTCTCCCGGTTCACTTCCCTTTTATATGGGGTGGGGGAGGGTGGGGGGAAGGGGGTGGGGGGATGGAGAGGTAGGAAGGAGGAAAGGAGGGGGAGGGAGAATGGAATGGGAAGGGAGGAGGGGGAAAAGGGGAATGGGGGGAGGAGGAGAAAGGGAAATGGGAAGGAAAAGGAGGAGGAGGAGAAAGGGGAAATGGAAAGAGAGAAAAGGAGGAGGAGAGAAAAGGGGAATGGGGAAAGAAAGAAGGAGGGTAATATTGGGGAAAAGGAGAGAAGAGATGGGAAACGGTAAAAAGAAGAGCGAGAGAGGAAGTGTGAAAGGGGAAAAGAGAAGGCAAGGGAGGGGAGAGGAATTATAAGAAGAAAAGAAGGGTGTGGAAAGGAAAAGCGAAAAAATACGCGAAGTGGAAAGAAGGGAGGGAAGAAAAGACGAAAAGTGGAAAGGGAGGAAAAGGGAAAAGGAAGAAGAGAAGCAAAGTGGAAGGGAGGAGAGGAGGAGAGTGAAGAAAGGCCTAGAGGTGGAAGAGAGAGAGAGATGAGAGAAAGGACGAGAGGTAGAAGGGAGGAGAGGGAGAGTGAAGAAAGGCCTAGAGGTGGAAGAGAGGAGAATGAATAAAGGACGAGAAGAATGGAAGGGAGAGAGAGGGCAGAAGGTAGGTGAAGAGTCGATAATTCCATACTCCTCTATTGACTACCTGCGATACAGCGAGAAGGCGACCGCATCCGGAGTAGGGGGGGGGGGGGGGCGCATGATCGAGAGTCGGCCGCGGTGGAAGGCCTGCGAGGGGGGGGGGGGGTAGGGAGCGGGGTAAGGGAGGGGGGGGGCGGACGCGGTTTCCTGGCGTGGGAGTGACACATACGCATACGAACGTGGATACATGCGTGCACGCAATTATAGAATTAGTGAGTATGTAAGATCCTCTCTCTTCTCTCTCTCCTCTCTCTCTCTCTTCTCTCTCTCTCTCTCTCTCTCTCTCTCTCTCATCTCTCTCTCTCTCTCTCTCTCTCTCTCTCTCGTTTCTTTGTGGTATGGGCATTGTGTACATATGTCTGTAAGTGTTTATGCATATGTACATAAGCGCACATGTATTTGTACAAGTGAGTGGGCGTGCCCGTATATACATGCATGCCTACTTTGGATAGTACATGCAATGTGTACTTTTGGCAATACGTACATCATGTGTACGTGGATAAGTAGCAAGGCGTGTGTACATGTGTGTACGTGGATATGGCATGCATGTATATACGTGGATATGTACATGCATGTGTACGTGGATTTTACAAGCATGTTGTAGCGTGGATATGTGCATGCATGTGCATGCATGTATACGTGTTATTGTAACAAGCAAATGTGTACGTGATATGTGCAAATCCATATGTACGTGGATATGTACATGCATGTGTACGTGGATAAGTACAAGCGTGTGTACGTATGTGTACGTGGATAAGTACAAGCGTGTGTACGGTGCGTGTACGTGGGATAAGTACATGCATGTTGTACGTGTGTGTACGTGACTCGTGCATGTCCGCCCGCGCTGCGCCGTCCTCGCGCCGCATACGAGCCCAAGAGTCCATCCCAGGTCGTGACGGAGGCGACGGCGTAAGAGCCACGTGACATCGGTGTTGCCGGGGGGGGGGGGGGGGTACTCGGGCATATCTTGGCCCGCAGCGATTACCGGAAACCGATACCGAAACCAAATTTAAAAAAAACAACAACAAACAGCAACATACAGGTGTTCTGGAGAGCAGTAAACAAGCCAGAAAATAATGTAACGATTATAATAGTAATAATAATAATAATAATAATAATAAATAATAGATTCAAGTTAAAAGAAACAAAAGCACGACAACCAAAAAAAACAGCAACAATAACCGACATATTATAAAAATCACAAATAATAATATAAATAATAATAATAATAATAATAATAATTAATAATAATAATATAATTAAATAATAATCAAAATAACAGAAAAAAAAAATAAATAATAATAATAATAATAATAATAATAATGATTAATAATAATATAATAATAATAATAATAAAATAATCAAAAATAATATAATAATAATAATAATAATAATAATAGATAATAATAATTATAATATAATAATATAATAAATANTTTCTCTCTCTCCCTCCTCCTCCTCTTCCTCTCCCTCCTCCTCCTCCTCTTTCTCTCCCTCCCTCCCTGCGTTCACGATATAGATTACGCATAGATAGAATAATAAATAAATTAAACAACATTAGATCTCCTTCTCGATCTCTGGGATCTGTCTTTGCCGGCTCGATTTAAACCCTAATAGACGTGTGATAAGTTACGCCCCATTGCCACGTCTGGACAAACGCCAAAAGGAGGGTGTTATGGTGAGGCAAAGGAGGCGACGGTTGAGAGCGAGGAGAAGACTCTTGTTTGAGTGAAGAGCTCGTTGGGGGTGGAACGGCAGAGTTGGTTGTGTGAACGGCAAGAGTTGGCTGGTGTGACGGCAAGAGTTGGTTTGGTGTGAAAGGCAAGAGTCGTTGGTGTAACGGCAGAGTTGGTTGGTGTGAACGACAAGAGTTCGTTGGTCGTGAACGCAAGAGTTTCGTGGTTGAACGACCAGAGTTCGTTGGTGTGAAAGGCAAGAGTTGGTTGGTGTTGAACGAAGAGTTCGTTGTAAGTTCGTTGGTGTGAAAGGCAAGAGTTCGTCGGTGTGAACGGCAAGAGTTCGCTGGTGTGAACGGCAAGAGTTTTGGTTGTGTGGTGAACGACAAGAGTTCGCTGGTGTGAACGGCAGAGTTGGTTGGTTGTGAACGCAATGGTTGGTTGGTGTTTAACGGCAAGGTTGGTTGTGTGAACGGCAACGGGGTTGAGTGGTGTAACGGCAAGAGTTGGTGGTTGTGAACGGCAAGAGGTTGGTTTGGTGTTGAACGGGGCAAGAGTCGCTGGTGTGAACGGCAAGAGTTGGATCTGGTGTGAACGGCAAGTTGGTGTGAACGCAAGAGTTGGTAGGGTGTCCGTGAACAAGAGTTTGTTGGTGTGAACGGCAGAGTGGTTGGTGTGAACGGCAAGAGTTCTGGTGTGAAACGGCAAGAGTTCGTGGTGGGAACGGCAGTTGTTTCGTTGGTGTGAACGGCAAGAGTTCGTTGGTGTTGACGGCAGAGTTCGCTGTGTGAACGGCAAGAGTTGTTGTGTGCACGGCAAGAGTCGCTGGTGTGAACGGCAAGGTTGGTTGGTGTGAACGACAAGAAGTTGTTGTTGTGACGGCAAGAGTTGGTTGGTGTGAACGGCAAGAGTTGGTTGGTTGGCTGTGAACGAACAGAGTTCGCTTGGTGTGAACGAGCAAGAGTTGGTTGGTTGACGGCAAAGAGTTCGGCTGGTAGTGAACGGCAGAGTTGGTTGGTGTGAACGACAAGAGTTTGTGTTTGGTAGTGAACGGCAAGAGTTGGTTGGTGTGAACGGCAGACGTTCGTTGGTGGTGTGAACGACACAGAGTTGGTTGGTGGTGTAACGACAAAGAGTTTTGGTGATGAACGGCAAGAGTTGGTTGTGTGAACGGCAAGAGTTCGCGGTGTGAAACGCAAGAGTTGGTTGTTGAACGACAAAGAGTTGGTTGGTGTGAACCGACAAGAAGTTGTTGGTGTGAACGGCAAAGAGCAAGAGTTGGTTGTCGTGTGAAGGCAAGAGTCGTTGGT
This sequence comes from Penaeus vannamei, assembly GCF_003789085.1. Taxonomy (NCBI): domain Eukaryota; kingdom Metazoa; phylum Arthropoda; class Malacostraca; order Decapoda; family Penaeidae; genus Penaeus; species Penaeus vannamei. The sequence goes on from NW_020871231.1 coordinate 178,511, forward strand.
GTGACGGCAAGAGCTTGGTTGGTGTGAACGCAAGAGTTCGCTGGTTGTGAACGGCAAAGTTGGTTGGTGTGAACGACAAGAGTTGGTTGGTGTGAACGCAAGAGTTGGTTGGTGTGACGGCAAGAGTTGGTTGTGTGAACGACAGAGTTGGTGCGTGTGAACGTTCGTTGGTGTGAACGGCAGAGTTCGCTTGGTGTGAACGGCAAGAGTTGTTGGTGACGGCAAGAGTTGGTGGTGTGAACGGCAAACTGTGAACGAAAGAGTTGGTTGGTGTTGACGGCAAGAGTTGGAGTTGGTGTGAACGACAAGAGTTCAAGAGTTTGGTGTGAACGCAAGAGTTCGCTGCGTGTGAACGGCAAGAGTGGTTGGTGTGAACGCAGATGAACGGCAAGAGTTGGGTTGGTGTGAACGACAAGAGTTGGTTTGGTGAACGACAAGAGTTGGTTGGTGTGAACGACGGCAAGAGTTGGTTGGTGTGAACGACAAGAGTTTGGTTGGTGTGAACGACAAGAGTTGGTTGTGTGAACGGCAAGAGTTGGTGGTGTGTACGACAAGAGTTGGTTGGTGTGAACGACAAGAGTTGGTTGGTGTGAACGGCAAGAGTTGGTTTGTTACGACAAGAGTTGGTTGTGTGAACGACAAAGAGTTTTGGTGTGAAAACAAGAGTTTCGTTGGGTGAACGACAAGAGTTGGTTGGTGTGAACGACAAGAGTTTTGGTTGGTGTGAACGACAAGAGTTGGTTGTGTGAACACGAACAAGAGTTGGTGGTGTGGACAAGAACGACAAGAGTGTGTTTTGGTGTGAACGACAAAGTTTGTGTGAACGACAAGAGTTGTTGGTTGGTTGGTGTGAACGACAGAGTGGCAAGAGTGAACGACAAGAGTTGGTTGGTGTGTGAACGACTGTGAACGACAAGAGTTCGTTGGGTGAACGACAAGAGTTCGTTGGTGTGAACGACAAGAGTTGGGTCGTTGTGGTGGAACGACAGAGTTGGTTGGTGTGAACGCAAGAGTTGGTTGTGTGAACGACAAGAGTTCGTTGTGTGACAGAGTTGTGGTGTGAACAAGAGTTGGTTGGTGTGAACGCAAGAGTTGGTTGTGTGAAGTTTGGTGGTGTGCGACAAGAGTTCGTTGGTGTGAAGACAAGAGTTCGTTGGTGTGAACGACAAGAGTGGTTGGTGTGAACGACAAGAGTCGTTGGTGTGAACGGAGTTCGTTGGTGTGAAGCAGAGTTGGTTGTGTTGACGAACAGAGTTCGTTGGGTGGTGTGGAACGACAAGAGTCGTTGGTGTGAACGGCAAAGTTCGTGGTTTGGTTCGTGAACGACAAGAGATTGGTTGGTGTGAACGACAAGAGTTGGTTGGTTGAGTTCGTTGGTGTGAACGACCAAGAGTTCGTGGTTGTGAACAAGAGTTTTGGTCGTGAACGGCAAGAGGTTGGTTGGTGGAACGACAAGAGTTGTTGGTGTGAACACAAGAGTTTGGTGGTGAGTTCGACAAGAGTTGGTTGGTGTGAACGACAAGAGTTGGTTGGTGTGTGAACGGCAAGAGGTTCGTTGTGTGAGTGTGAACGACAAGAGTTCGTTGGTTGATACGCAAGAGTCGTTGTGGTGACGACAAGAGTTTCGTTGGTGTGAAAGGCAAGAGTTCGTTGGTGTGATTGGTTGGTGTGAACGACAAGAGTTCGTTGGTGTGAACGGCCAAGAGTGAAAGGCAAGAGTGTTGTGTGAACGACAAGAGTTGGTTGGTGTGAACGACCAAGAGTTGGTGTGGTTTGGAACGACAAGAGTTCGTTGGTGTGAACGGCAAGAGTTGGTTGGTAGTGAACGACAAGAGTTCGTTGGTTGTGAAAGCAAGAGTGTCGATTGGTGGTGAACGACAAGAGTTCGTTGGTGTGAAACGGCAAGAGTTCGTTGGTCGTGAACGACAAGAGTTCGTTGGTGTGAAGACAAGGAGTCGTTGTGTGAAAGCAAGAGTTGGTTGGTGTGAACGACAAGAGTTGGTTGTGTGAACGACAAGAGTTGTTGTGTGAAAAGCAAGAGTTCGTTGGTGTGAACGACAAGAGTTGGTTGGTGTGAACGAAGAGTCGTTGGTTGAAGACAAGAGTTTCGTTGGTGTGAACGGCAAGAGTTCGTTGGTGTAGTTGTTGTGTGAACGACAAGAGTTCGTTGGTGTGAACGACAAGATTGTTGGTGTGAACGACAAGAGTTCGTTGGTGTTGTGTGAACGACAAGAGTTGGTTGGTGTGAACGACAAGAGTTCGTTTTGGTGTGAAAGCAAGAGTTCGTTGGTGTGAACGACAAGAGTTGGTTGGTGTGAACGACAAGAGTTCGTTGGTGTGAAAGGCAAGAGTTCGTTGGTGTGAACGACAAGAGTTGGTTGGTGTTGAACGACAAGAGTTCGTTGGTGTGAAAAAGTTCGTTGGTGTGAACGACAAGAGTTGGTTTTGTGAACGACAAGAGTTGGTTGGTGTGAACGACAAGAGTTCGTTGGTGTGGTGGTGAACGACAAGAGTTGGTTGGTGTGAACGACAAGAGTTGGTTGGTGTGAACGACAAGAGTTCGTTGGTGTGAACGGCAAGAGTTGGTTGTGTGAACGACAAGAGTTGTTGGTGTGAACGACAAGAGTTGGTTGGTGTGAACGACAAGAGTTCGTTGGTGAAACGGCAAGAGTTCGTTTGAACGACAAGAGTTGTTGGTGTGAACGACAAGAGTTGGTTGGTGTGAACGACAAAGTTGGTTGTGTGAACGACAAGAGTTGTTGGTGTGAACGACAAGAGTTGGTTGGTGTGAACGGCAAGAGTTGGTTGGTGTGAACGGCAAGAGTTCGCTGGTGTGAACGGCAAGAGTTGGTTGGTGTGAACGGCAAGAGTTCGTTGGTGTGAACGACAAGAGTTGGTTGGTGTGAACGACAAGAGTGTGAGTTGGTTGGTGTGAACGACAAGAGTTGGTTGGTGTGAACGACAAGAGTTGGTGAGTGAACAAGAGTTAGTTGTGGTGTGAACGACAAGAGTTTCGTTGGTGTGAACGACAAGAGTGGTTGGTGTGAACGACAAGAGTTGGTTGGTGTGAACGACAAGAGTTCGTTGGTGTGAACGCAAGAGTTGGTTGGATGAACGACAAGAGAGTTCGTTGGTGTGAACGACAAGAGTTGTTGGTGTGAACGACAAGAGTTGGTTGGTGTGAACGACAAGAGTTGGTTGGTGTGAACGACAAGAGTTCGTTGGTGGTGAACGACAGAGTTCGTTGGTGTGAACGACAAGAGTTGGTTGTGTGAACACAAGAGTTCGTTGGTGTGAAACGACGCAAGAGTTGGTTGGTGTGAACGACAAGAGTGTGAACGACAAGAGTTGGTGTGAACGACAAGAGTTCGTTGGTGTGAACGACAAGAGTTGTTGGTGTGGTTTTTGGTGTGAACGGACAAGAGTTCGTTGGTGTGAACGACAAGAGTTGGTTGGTGTGAACGACAAGAGTTGGTTGGTGTGAACGACAAGAGTTCGTTGTGTGAACGCAAGAGTTGGTTGGTTAACGACAAGAGTTGGTTGGTTGAACGACAAGAGTTCGTTGGTGTGAACGACAAGAGTTGTTGGTGGTGAACGACAAGAGTTGGTTGGTCGTGAACGACAAGAGTTGGGTACGTGAACGAGGTTGGTTGGTGTGAACGACAAGAGTTGTTGTGTGAACGAACAAGAGTTGGTTGTGTGAACGACAAGAGTTGGTTGGTGTGAACGACAAGAGTTCGTTGGTGTGAACGACAAGAGTCTTGGTGTGAACGGCAAGAGTTGTTGTGTGAACGACAGAGTTCGTTGGTGTGAACGACAAGAGTTGGTTGGTGTGAACGACAGAGTTTCGTTGGTGTGAACGCAAGAGTTGGTGTGTGTGTGAACGACAAGAGTTGGTTGGTGTGAACGACAAGAAGTTGGTTGGTGTGAACGAAAGAGTGGTTGGTGTGAACGACAAGAGTTGTTGGTTGTGAACGACAAGAGTTCGGTGGTGTGAACGCAAGAGTTGGTTGGTGTGAACGACAAAAGTTCGTTGGTGTGACAAGAGTTCTTGGTGTGACCAAGAGTTGGTTGAGTTGAAACGGTTGGTTGTGTGAACGACAAGACGAACAAGAGTTCGTTGGTGTGAACGACAAGAGTTGTTTGGTGTTGAACGACAAGAGTTGGTTGGTGTGAACGACAAGAGTTGGTTGGTGGTGAACGACAAGAGTTCGTTGGTGTGAACGACAAAGAGTTGGTTGGTGTGAACGGCAAGAGTTCGTTGTGTGTGAACGACAAGAGTTGGTTGCGTTGAACGACAAGAGTTCCGTTGTTGTTGAACGGCAAGAGTTCGGTGTGAACGGCAAGAGTGGTGGTTGAACGACAAGAGTTCGTTGGTTGTGAACGACAAGAGTTGGTTGTGTGAACGACAAGAGTTCGTTGGTTCTGTGAACGGACAAGAGTTGGTTGGTGTGAACGACAGAGTTCGTGTTTGCGTGTGAACGACAAGAGTTCGTTGGTTTGTGAACGGCAAGAGTTGTTGGTGTGAACGACAAAGAGTTCGTTGGTGTGAACGGACAAGAGAGTTGTTGGTGTGAACGACAAGAGTTTAGGTTGGTGGTGAACGACAAGAGTTCGTTGTGTGTGAACGGCAAGAGTTCGTTGGTGTGAAAGCAAGAGTTCGTTGTGTGAACGACAAGAGTTCGTTGGTGTGAAACGACAAGAGTCGTTGGTGTGAACGACAAGAGTTGCGTTGGTGTGTGAACGGCAAGAGTTGCGTTGGTGTGAACGACAAGAGTTGGTTTGTGTGAACGACAAGAGTTCGTTGTGTTGAACGGCAAGAGTGTTGGTGTGAACGACAAGAGTTGGTTGGTTGACGACAAGAGTCGTTGGTGTGAACGACAAGAGTTGGTTGGTGTGAACGACAAGAGTTCGTTGGTGTGAACGGCAAGGTTTCGTTGGTGTGTGAACACAAGAGTTTTCGTTGGTGTGAACGGCAAGAGTTCGTTGGTTGGTGAACGACAAGAGTTGGTTGTGTGAACGACAAGAGTTGGTTGGTGTGAACGACAAGAAGACGACAAGAGTTGGTTTGGTGTGAACGACAAGAGTTCGTTGGTGTGAACGCAAGAGTTGGTTGGTAGTGAACGACAAGAGTGTGAACGGCAAGAGTGTTGGTGTGAACGACGAACGGCAAGAGTGAACGACAAGAGTTCGTTGTGTGCAACGGCAAAGAGTTGCGTTGTGTGAACGACAAGAGTTCGTTTGGTGGACGACAAGAGTGAACGACAATAGTTCGTGGTGTGAACGACAAGAGTTGGTTGGTGTGAAAGCAAGATTTGGTTGGTGTGAACGACAAGAGTTCGTTGGTGTGAACGGCAAGAGTTCGTTGGTGTGAAAGCAAGAGTTCTTGTGTGAACGACAGAGTTCGTTGGTGGTGAACGACAAGAGTTCGTTGGTTGAACGACAAGAGTCGTTGGTTGAACGACAAGAGTTGGTTGGTGTGAACGCAAGAGTTCGTTGGTGAACGCAAGAGTTCGTTGGTGTGAACGACAAGAGTTCGTTGGTGTGAACGCAAGAGTTGGTGGTGTGAAACGACAAGAGTTGGTTGGTTTGTGAACGACAAGAGTTCGTTGGTGTGAACGGCAAGAGTTCGTTGTTGGTGTGAACGACAAGAGTTGGTTGTTCGTGAACGGCAAGAGTTGTTGGTGGTGAACCGACAAGAGTTGGTTGGTGTGAACGACAAGAGTTCGTTGGTGTGAACGGCAAGAGTTGGTTGCGTGGTGAACGCACAAGAGTTGTTTGGTTTGTGAACGCAAAGAGTTCGTGGTGTGAACGACAAGAGTTCGTTGGTTGTGAACGACAAGAGTTTCGTTGGTGTGAACGGCAAGAGGTTGGTTGGTGAACGTCAAGAGTTGAACGTGACAAGAGTTCGTTGGTTGAACGACAAGAGTTGGTTGTGTGGAACGCAAGGTTCTTGGGTGAACGACAAGAGTTCTTGGTTGGAGTGAACGACAAGAGTTCGTTGGTGTGAACGGCAAGAGTTCGTTGGTGTGAACGACAAGAGTTGGTTGGTGTGACGACAAGAGTTCGTTGGTGTGAACGACAAGAGTTTCGTTGGTGTGAAACGGCAAGAGTTCGTTGGTGTGAACGACAAGAGTTTGGTTGGTGTGAACGACAAGAGTTGGTTGTGTGAACGACAAGAGTTCGTTGTCGTGACAAAGATTCAAGACAGAGTTCGAACGCAAGAGTCAACCGTTTCTGGTGTGAACGACAAGAGTTCGTTGTGTGAAACGGCAAGAGTCGTTGGTGTGAAACGGGTTCAACGCAAGAGTTCGTTGGGTGTTGAACGCAAGAGCTTGGTTGGTGTGAACGGCAAGAGTTCGTTGGTTTGTGAACGCAAGAGTTCGTTGGTGTGAACGGCAAGAGTTGGTTGGTGGAACGGCAAAGAGTTGTTCCGTGTGTCATCACCTGCACAGAGTTCTGATCGTTTGGTGTGAACGGCAAGAGTTGGTTGGTTGTGAACGACAAGAGTTGGTTGGGTGTGAACGACAAGAGTTGGTTGGTGTTGAACGACAGAGTGGTTGGTGTTTGAACGACGAACGACAAGAGTTGGTTGGTTTGAACGACTGTGAACGACAAAGAGTTGGTTGGTTGTGAACGACAAGAGTTGGTTGAGTGAACGAACGACAAGAGTTGGTGTGAACGGCCAAGAGTTCGCTGGTGTGAACGGCAACTGTTGTCAGAGGCGCGTCGATTGCGTCATCGGGCCGAACCAGCTGCCGCAGCTCGCTCGATCCACGGCCACGGTTCGTCCCCGGGCAACCCGCCTCATCCGGGCTTGAATTTGAGCGAGTTAAATAGATTATTAGGTCGAGTTGAAATTAGGTCGATTAGATTAGGTCGAGTTGAGATATAGATTATTAGGTCGAGTTGAAAAAATATTATTATTTCGAGTTATATTAGGTCGAGTTGAAATAGATTATTAGGTCGAGTTGAAATAGATTAGATGAAATAGATTATTAGGTCGAGTTGAAATAGATATTAGGTCGAGTGAAATAGATTATTAGGTCGAAGTTGAGATAGATTATTAGGTCGAGTTGAAATAGATATTAGGTCGAGTTGAAATAAGATATTAGGTCGAGTTGAAATAGATTATTAGTCGAGTTGAGAATATTTTAGTCGAGTTGAATAGATTATTAGGTCGAGTTTAGGTAGATTATTAGTCGAGTTAGATTATTAGGTTGAGTGAATAGATTATTAGGTCGAGTGAGATAATTATAGTTATTAGGTCGAGTTGAAATAGATATTAGGTCGAGTTGAGATAGATTATTAGGTCGAGTTGAAATAGATTATTAGGTCGAGTTGAAATAGATTATTAGGTCGAGTTGAAATAGATTATTAGGTCGAGTTGAAATAGATTATTAGGTCGAGTTGAAATAGATTATTAGGTCGAGTTGAGATAGATTATTAGGTCGAGTGAAATAGATTATTAGGTCGAGTTGAGATAGATTATTAGGTCAGTTGAAATAGATTATTAGGTCGGTTTGAAATAGATTATTAGGTCGAGTTGAAATAGGTATTATTAGGTCGAGAAAATAGATTATTAGTCGAGTTAGGTCGAGTTGAGAGATTATTAGGTCTATTTAGGTCGAGTTGAAATAGGATTATTAGGTCGAGTGAGATAGATTATTAGTCGAGTTGAAATAGATTATTAGGTCGAGTTGAAATAGATTATTTAGTTTGGATTATTAGGTCGAGTTGAAATAGATTATTAGGGTCGAGTTGAATAGATTATTAGGTCGAAATAGATTATTAGGTCGAGTTGATAGATTATTAGGTCGATTTAGATAGGTCGAGTGAAATAGATTATTAGGTCGAGTTGAAATAGATTGATTATCGAGTGAAAATAGATTATTAGGTCGAGTTGAAATAGATTATTAGGTCGAGTTGAAATAGATTATTAGGTCGAGTTGAAATAGATTATTAAGGTCGAGTTGAAGATAATATTTAGGTCGAGCCAGGTTGCGAGGATCGGCATGGACAATGTTTGCCATCCGAAGGGGATGTTTTGGGTGTTTAAAAGGATTTTTTGTGTTTAAAAAAAAGGCTTATAAGAAGAAAAGAAGATATGAATTTGAGATATGATAATGCTTGAAATTTGCACCTGGACTTAAAAGGAAAGAAAGAAAGAAAGAAAGAAAGAAAGAAAAAAAAACACACACACACACAAATCCTGAAATACAATAATACTGGAAAGATACACCTTAAAAGACATAAAGAAAAAAAGAATAAAAAATAAACTTGAAATACAATAATACTTGAAATATACACCTTAAAAGACACAAAGAAAAAAGAATAAAAACAAAACTTCAAAATACAATAATACTTGAAATATACACCTCAAAAAGACTTATAAAGAAAAGAAAAGAAAAATCACATTCTCTAATACTTGAAATACAAGCACTCGACCCAAAACAAGGCGAAGGACACTCGGAGACACCGTGGACCATGTTATTTAGGGTTACAGGAGGGTTACAGTAGCGCCTCCTATACAGAACACCCGCCATGAGAGGATCTAGAATAACTATCCGATTTAATCCCTAAAAAGACGTTTAATAATTACGCTTTCATTGGTATGTCTGGAGAAATAAAGATTTTTTGGTTTGATATTCCTTTTTTCCCTTTTTTTTGCGGAGAGAGAGAGAGAGAGAGAGAGAGAGAGAGAGAGACAGAGAGACAGATAGACAGACAGAGGAGCAGCAGACAGAGACAGACAGAGACAGAGAGACAGACAGACAGAGACAGACAGACAGACAGAAACAGACAGACAGAGACAGAGAGACAGATAGACAGAGCAGAGACAGACAGACAGACAGAGACAGACAGACAGAGAGAGACAGACAGAGACAGACAGAGACAGAGACATACAGACAAGACAGAGAGCAAGACAGATAGACAGACAGACAGACAGGACAGAGAGAGACAGACAGACAGAGACAGACAGAAGACAACAGACACACAGACAGAGACATAGACAGAGAAAAACAGAGACAGACACACACACAAAAAAAAACAGTAACTTCAAACACATTAATCAGATTTCCATGCGTCGACGACGACAATATAATTCTCGCACCGGACAATCTACAACACTGCTTCCCTCAAAATGGAATGCCATCTGCAGCGAGATCCTCTTCAAAACGTACATGAAAGAGGGGGAAAAAACACCGGAAATTCTTGGACACAGAGCCTCCATTTCCGATTTTTTTTCCCCTCCTTTGATGAAAAAATCTTTATTTCTGAGATGAAAAATTCGTATTCATTTCCGAGGTGAGAGATCGTGTTTATTTCTCGGTCTTGGCGATAAAAGGGAAAGTATTTGTTATGATTCGGTTTCGCTAAATTAAGTTTATTTGATTTCTTTTCTAAACTTGTAATGTTGCTTTTTACAACATTGGCGTGTACGTTTTGGACACACACACTCACATACACATACACACACACACACACACAGGCACGCACGCACACACAAACACACGCTCACACACACACACACACACACACACACACGCACGCACACACACTCAACATAACTGAAATTCCAGACCAACATATCCACGAACATAAAAACACACACACACCTTCGCTCACACACACACACGCACACATACATGTTGAATGTGGACAGGGAAAGACCCATCAACATTCCGACACCAACCCCCCCCCCCCCACACACACACACTGAGTATAAGGGCAGGTGACTAGATGTACAAATACCAGCCCCTGACTTCATCATATTCTAAAAAAAAAGGTCACAGTGTAAGTCACAAGAAGGGAAAAAAAGACAGAAAATGAAAAAAACAAAAAAACAAAAAAAACAAATCAAACAAACTGCAAAACACTATTTTAGCCAAATGTCTTCATCACATTTAATAAAAGGTATACAGTGTAAGTCATAAGAAGT
>NW_020871231.1:188531-202967 GCF_003789085.1 Penaeus vannamei
TTCCGCTATAACATGCTCGCTGCAGTCTCCCACTCTGCGGAGAATGCGGTTGCTCCCTCTTCTGAGTGATCCCCCCCCCCCCCCTGCGGAGAAAAAGAGAGCTGCCAAGCCTGCCGGAGACGCTGTAGAAGGGAGCTCTCTCGAGGTGAGACGGCGGGGGCGCAGTGGTGGTCGTAGGCGCCGTGGCATTAACCGGAGGGAAGGAAAGCATGACAGGCTGAGGAAAAAGTTCGGGGTGTGAAAAAAGGCGGTTTTTAAATGCCCGTACAATGGTGTAATGGTTTATTACGTCACTGTAATGGCGTCATGTATGAGGCGGGAGAGGAGGTGAAGGTGAGGGAGAGGAAGAGGTGGTGGAGGAGAAGGAGGAGGAGGGAGGAAAGGAGGAAAGTGGAGGGAGGGAGAGAGGAGAAGGAGGAGGAATTGGTGGTGGTAGTGGTCGTGGTGGTTGGAGGAGGAGGAAAAGAGGAGAAAGAGGAGAAGGAGGAGGAGAGAAGAAAGTGGGAGGGAGGGAGGGAGGAGGAAGTGGTGGTGGTGGTCGGGAGGAGGAGGAGGAAGAAGAGAAGGGGAGGGGAGAATGGGAGGTGGAAAGGCAGAGAGAAGGGGAAGCGGGAGGAGAGAGAAGGAGGAGGAGAGAGAGAGAGAGAGAGAGAGAGAGAGAGAGAGAGAGAGAGAGAGAGAGAGAGAGAGAGAGAGAGAGAGAGAGAGAGAGAGAGAGAGAGAGAGTGGTTGGGAGACGGAGAGAGGGAAGGGAGAGGGGAGAGGGAGAGGGGAAGAAGTGAAAGGTGGCAGTGGAAAGGAGTCAGAAAAGGAGAAAAAGAGAAGGAGGAGGAGGAGAAGAAGAAGAGGAGAAAGAGGAGAAGGAGGAGGAAGAAAGGACAGGCGGGAGCAGAGGTAACGAGGAGTGGGAGCGGCAGCAGGAGAAGGATGTGAGTGAAGTGGAGAATAAGAAGAAAGAAAAAAAAAAACACGATACAAAAGACAAATAACAAAAAACCGCAATCAAACACACACACCCAAGGACACGCGGCGAAACAGTCACCCATAAAAATAATAAATAAACAAATGATGGAAAATAACATGGGTAGCCGAGACATCCACGGCGGTGGAGTGAAAGCCGTGTTGCTGTTGGGGAGTTACACACACACACACACACACACACACACACACACACACACACACACACACACACACACACACACACACACACACGCGCACACTCAGACGGACAGACGGCGCGCACACACAACACACACACACACACACACACACACACACACACACACACACACACACACCACACACACACACCACACAACACACACTCACGCGCACACTCAGACGGACAGACGGGCGCGCAGACACACACACACACACATACGGCGAGGATCTGTCTGCCTTCCCTACCCCTCCCCTCCCTCCCTTCCCTTCTCCTCCCACCTTTCCCAAACCAAATTCTGTACCCTCGACCCTCCTCCTCCTCTTCCCTTCCACTCCGTGTCTCTTTTCCTTCTCTCTCTCTCTCTCTCTCTCTCTCTCTCTCTCTCTTCTCTCTCTCTCTCTCTTCTTCTCTCTCTTCTCTCTCTCTCTCTCTCTCTCCTCTTCCTTCCTTGCCTCCCCTCTGGATCCATCCCCCTCCTTCCCCTCCCGACCCCCTCTCTCCTGCCTTCTAGCCCTCCTGGGTCCCCTACCCCCCCCCCCCCCGCCCCTGCTGCCTTAACCTCCTGGCCCTACTCTCTCCGTCCCCTTCCCCTGCCTCCTCTCCTCCTCCCACCCCACCTCTCACGTCGACTCCTCCCTCCTCTCTCCCCTCTCCCCTCTCTTTACCCTCTGCCCCTTTCCCCCCTCCCGAGCCTCTCTCCCCCTTCGCCTCATAGCCCTACCCCTCTCTCCTCTCCCCTCTCTCCTTCCCCCTCATAGCCTACCGCTCTCCCCCTCCTCCCTTCTCTCTCCCTTCGCCTCCCCTCCCCCCCTCTCCCTCTTCCTCCCCTTCGCCTCATAGCCCCTCCTCCCCTCTCCCCCTACCCCCCTCCCCATCCTGTGGTTCCCAGCTCTCTAGTTAGTTCGTTGTTAGAGCAGCTCCCACTGTCCTTTGTCCTCCATCTTTTGCTCTAAGCGGATTCTTAAGGTTATATGCGGACTATTTTCCCGATATTTCTTTCTTTCTTTCTTTCTTTCTTCTTTCCTCTCTTCTCTTCTCTTCGGTCGTCTGGGTCTATATGTAAGCTAGACGTGTATTTTGTGTGTGTGTGTGTGTTGTGTGTGTGTGTGTGTGTGTGTGTGTGTGTGTGTGTGTGTGTGTGTGTGTGTGTGTGTGTGTGTGTGTGTGTGTGTGTGTGTGCGCGCGCGAGATTTAATTGTGTGTATCTCTGTCGGTTTGTTTATCCGACCGTCACTCAGTCTCGCTGTCTTTCTTTCTTTCTTTTTTCCTCATATCCACTACAGTACACACACACCACACACACACACACACACACACACACACACACACACACACACACACACACACACACACACACACACACACACACCATACATATACATATATACATATATACATATACATATATATATATATATATATATATATATATATATATATATATATACGTCATCACACATTGCATAACCTTTCAACCGTTAACAGGGACCAGTTTCCACCTAGCGCCCACCTTTCCCTCTAGACCCACAGCCTCCCCGACAGCCCCTGACTAGGTCCCTCCCTCCCTCCCTCCCTCCCTCCCCTCCCCTCCCCCCTCCGTCCTCCTCCGCCTCTCTGCCTCACATTTCTATCTGTCTTTCACATTGCTTTATTCATCCTTCTCTTCGTCTAGTTTTATGGGCGAGCGACGTAATTTCTTTGCAATTTCGTTCACGTTTCCATGCCGAGTATCTTTTCCTTTATCTGTGACGTTTGCATTCGTCATCAACATACTTCTCGACAATTCCTTATATGGGAATAATTTCAGGGGTAACTCAACCAAGCAGGTGGACTGCTTTGTCTTTTGCCGTTTTTTGCCCTCAATTTCCTAACGTTTTCTTTCAGCCGTGTTAGCCTAATCTCTCTACAGATGCCAATATAAATGCTTTCCATTCTGTAGCCCAAACACAGCCTATTTCGCAACGCACATCCTTATAATCTGCATTAATTGTCCTCGTAATGAAGCACGAATTCGCTTTCCTATATTTAAAAGCGGCGCACTCTGTCTCCCTTGAAGGGCGTCTCTTACTTTTAAGAAAGCGAAATATATTGCGTAGCGTTATCTACACTCTTATGAAGAAAGTTTGTGCATTACCATTTCCTGCGAGATTAATGTCGTTTAAATAGAAGAGTGGAAGAAAGGTAGAACGATAAACCGAGGGAAAGAAGGGAGAGAGAGAGAGAAGAGAGAGGACGGTGGGAAGGAGGGAATGAAAAAAAAAAAAAAGTGAAGGATCGAGTGTGAGAAGAAAGGTGGAAAGAGGAGAGGGCAGGGAAGAAAGGGATAGAGCAGCAGGGAGGAGGAGGAAAGGGAAGAGGAGGGGGAGGAGAATAGGAGGAGGGGGAGGAATGGTGGGGGAGAGAGGGAGCAATGGGGAGAGGGCGAGAGGGGGAGAGGGAGCAATGGGGAGGAGGGGGAGGGGCGAGGGGGAAGAGGGAGTGCAGAGACCTTGGCCCGACACATCGAGGTACTTGATATCTGTGTCATGCACTTGGATGCTCTCAAACGCCTCTAACATCTCGGCATTCTTCTATGTGCACATATCGACGGACGGGAAACCTAGAGGCATCCGTTAAAAGAAAGCAAGAGGCCAAGGGCGGCGAGGAGGAGCAACAGGAAAGAGCAAAACACGAGAGCGGCGTCGGGCTGTCACACACGACGGTGAATGAGCCCGAAGTCGCACCACTTCCCTCCCGTAATATCACATTTTCCCCTCCCTTCTCCTTCGCCTCTTTCTCCTCAATACGTCCCCCCTCCTAGCTCCCTACGCTCGAAGCAAGTCACAACAGCCTTTTTCCCCTTTGCCCCTTCCCTATTCGGAAGGAGAAACGCGCACGAACAAACGAAGAGGCAAAGAAAAAAGTAACAAAAAATTGGTGCTGGTCTGTGTACGTGTTCGGATCCCCGGGTCACAACACACCCTGCTGTTTCGCGCCTTACCTGACATGATAGAAGGTGTTCCTGGACGACAAAGGAAGATCTAGCTTGCATTTATACATACACGCGGTAACCAATGGTAAAATTTCACAGAGAGAAGGGATCTTGGGTGGATTAAAACTTGACTGTTGTTTGGGTCAGCTAAGTGGGGGTTTCTCTAGCAGCAGTACCTCCCGCTGCACTACCGCGCCAATCGCCTGCGTACATCGGTTGAATTTCACCTTGTTTTCTTGCTCAGATCCAACTTTTTACAACATTTCCACAAGTCACAGTATATAAGCGTAGCTTGAATGATAATAAGCGATGGTGGGCAAAAGAACACTGCAAAGGCGTTAACGGCCGGAGAACAATAGCGATCGAAAACTGCTGTGGTTGGCACTGTTCTCCCGGGCGGCCTGAGGACAAGCGCAACCGCGACTTACACAGAGAGATTCTCGACGTGCTACTCTTTAACTGCGGCGGCGGCCGGGCTAGTCAGCGACGCCAGCATCCTCCCACCACCACACGTACACGCACACGCACACGGGCACAGGAGGGCACACGCAAATTGTCCTGGCAAGTCTACGGGTGAGCACTAGACCCTCGAGTCGGCCTTCGAGTCAGGACAGAAAATGTTTCACAGGGTAGACTCAATAAACAGACGGCTTCCCCGACGCCTGGCTCGCGGAGGGAAAAAGGTGATACACTAATAAACTGATCATTTGGCCATGTGATGACGGTGAAGATGAAATGGATGCAGGGAGGAGGCCATGGCTGCTCCCTCACCCGCCGGGTGCAACCTTAGCTGACGTCCATGTTTTTTTTCTTTTGGAGGGGGGGGGGGAGGTAATATGTATCATTCTATTTTCTTTTCTCATTCTCATTGTCTCTTGATTTCTCTTCTCTCGCTTACTCCCCTCCCCCCCTCCCTCCCTCCCTTTCTTTCTGTGCGCGTGTCTCCTCCCTTCCTGTCTTCCTCCCTTTTCTTTTCCTCCCTAATCCTCCATTTCTCTCTCTCTCTCTCTCTCTCCTCTCTCTCTCTCTTCGTCTGCTCTCTCTCTCTCGTTCTCTCTCTCTCTCTCCTCTCTCTCTCCCCCTCTCTCTCATCTCTCTCTCGTCTCCAGGCTACCCCTCTTATCGTCTCTCCATCCAACCCATCCGCTCACCGTCACACCTCCCCTCTCCCTCCATCCAGTCCCTCCCCTCAACCTTCCCTCCCTTCCTCAACCCCTTCACCCTCTGCTCCGCCCTTCACTTTCCTCATTCCTTCACCCTCCCTCACACCATCTCTCTCCCTCCCTCTCTCTCTCACCCTTTCCCTCCCTCTCTCTCTCACCCTCTCCCTCCTCTCTCTCTCACCCTATCTTTCCTTTTCCTTCCTTCATTATCCATAGTTCTCCCTCCTCGCCTCACCTTTACCGTTGGCCTCTCCTCTCTGCCGCTGCACCCCCCTCGACCCCCAAAAAGCATTCACTCTTCCTTATTACTCACCCCCCCCTCCCCTCCCCTCACCTCCACCACCTTTTCATCCACTTATCCTTTTCTCTCCCCCTCCCTCCCTCCCTCCCCCTCATTCCTCACCCTCTCTCCCTCCCTCTCCCCTTGTTCCCTCACCCTCTCTCCCTCCCTCTTCCTCCCCTCGTTCCGTCACCCTCCTCCTTTCCCTCCTCCCCTCCCTCTCTTCCCCCTCTCCCCTCTCCCCTCCCACTCTTCCGTCTCTCACAATATCCTCCTCCTCCCTCTTCTGCACCCATCCTCTCCCTCTCCTCTACTCTTCCTCCTCCTTCCTCTCCCTCTCCCATCCATCTAGCCTCCTTGTACCTTCCCTTCCTCTTCCCACACCCTCCTGCTCGATCCCCCCCATCCTCTTTTCCCACCACTCTCCCTTTCCCCAACCTCCCCCTTACTTTCAACACTCCCTTTTCTCTTCCTCCTCCCTCGCATCTCCACCCTCCCCTGCTCACTTCTCTCCCCCTCCCTCCTCGCCGCCCCATCCTCCCACCCTCACCCTACCATTCTCTTTCCACCTTTCCCTCCTACCTCCACTCCCTCCCCTGCCCTCCTCCCTCTTCTCCCTCCCCCCTCTCCTCCTCCTCCATCACAATCCATTCTCCAGCCCCTCCACCTACCAACCCTCCTCCAAATCTTCCGACCCTCTCCCTCACCTCCCCTCCCTCCTCCCTTACCCGCTACCCAACTCTCCTTCCACACATCCCTCCCTCCCTAACCCAACCCTCTTTCCACACATTCCCTTCCTCCATTACCCTACCCTACCCTCCTTCCCCCAGTCCCAACCCTCACCCACTCCCACCCCTCCCCACCCTCTCCCCCTTCCCCCCCTCCCTTCCCTTCCTTTCCCCCTCCAGAAACCTCCCACCCCTCTTCCCCCTCCACAACCAAACTCCCCTCTCCCCCTCTCCCTCCCCCTCCCACCCCCCACCCTTCCCTTCTCCCCTCCAGAAACCCCTCTCTTCCCACCCCCACCTATCCTTCCCTTCCTCCCTCCCTCCCCTCCATCCCCCATCTTCCTCCTCTCCCTACCCTCCTCCCTGGCTCTCCTCCCCCCTCCACACAACCCCCCTCTCTTCCCACCCCTCCACACCCCACCTTCCACAACCCCCCACAACCCCCCCCCCCTCCCCTCCCCCCTCTCCCCCACCTCCCCCTCCACAACCCCACCCCCTCCCCACCCCCCTCTCCCCCCCCCTCCACAACCCCCCTTCCCTCCTCCCCCCCACGCCACCCCCCCTCCCCCTCCTTCCCCCACCCCCCTCCTTCCCCTTCCCTCCTTCCCCCCTCCTCCCCCTCCTCCCCCCGGCCACCCGTCGTTATCGGGAAGGATCGGCGTGGTTGAAGCCCGCCCCCCCCCCCGCCCGACCTCACCTAATAACAGCAGCCACTTTGGGAGAATCTGTGGAAATTTCCGCCCTGGGAGACAGGTGCACCGGGTCCTGCGAGGGCCGGGCTGGGCTGGTTGGGGCTGTCACGTGATTTTGGGCTCGTCTGGGTTGTGGTTCGTAGTTTGTTATTTCGGTGTTGTTGTTTGTTGTTAGTAATTGTGGTTCGTAGTGTTGTTATTTCGTGTGTTGTTGTCGTTAGTAATTGTGGAGTCGTATGTTTGTTATTTTCGGTGTTGTTGTTATTTGTGGTGTTTATAATTGTGTAAATGTTGTTATTTTCGTTGTTTGTTTATTTTGTTGATATATTATTGTTGTTGTTATTTTGTTGATGTTGTTGTTAGTTGTGGAATGTTGTTGTTATTTCGTTGTTGTTGTTATTTTTGTTGATGTTATTAATTGTGGAATGTTGTTATTTCGTTGTTGTTAATGATGGTTATTTTTGTTATTATGGTTATAGGTGTAATCATTATTGTTGTTGTTATTAGTATTGTTATTTTATTGTTGCCGTTGTTATCATTATTATTGTTATTGATATTGTTATTTTTGTTGATTTTTTAAAATATTATCATTATAAGTACTATTGTTATCATTATTATTGTTATTATTATTATGATAATGATAATAATAAAATAATTATTATTATTATTGTATTTATTACTTTTATTGTTGATGTTGTTATATTATCATTATATTATTATATATTATTATTATTATTATTATTATTATATTATTATATTATTATTATTATTATTATTATTATTGTTTATTAATATTATTATTATTATTATTATCATCATCATGAATACTATTATTATCATCATAATTACTTTTTTATTATTGTTATTGTTATTATTATTATTTAAAATATCATTTGTTTGTATTATTATTATTATTATCATTATTATTATTATTATTTATTATTATTATTATTGCTGTTTGTTGTTGTGTTGTTGTTATTATTATTATTATTATTAATATCCTCTTCATTATCATTACTATTATTATTATCATTATCATTACTGTTATTATGATTATCATTATCTTCATCATTAGTAGTAGTAGCATTAGTGTAGTAGCAGTATTATAGTGTTATCATAATTATTGTTTTTATTATAATAATGATTATTATTGATATTATTATTATTATTATCCTTATCCTTATCATATTATTATTATTATCATTATTGTTATTATTATTATTGTTGTTGTTGTTGTTATTACTACTACTACTATTAATTTCTTGTTATTATAGTTATGTTTTTATAATCATCATCATTATCATTAGTACCATTGTTATTATATTATTATAATGATGTTTGATATTATTATTATCAATGTGATTATTCTTGTCATTATTCCATTGTCAATTTTATTATTATTATTGTTATTATTATTATTATTATCATTATGTTGTTGTTTGATCATCTTCATCATCATCATCGTCATCATCATCATCATCATCATCATCATCATCATCATCATCATCATCATCATCATCATCATCATCATCATCATCATCAATCACAATATTTTTTACTCTTATTATTACTACCATCAGTGTTATTATTAATAATATTATCATGATCATCATTATCGTCGTCTGCATCATCATCATCATCATTAGCCTTATTAGCATTATAGATTGATATTTCTTAATTAACTATCATCATTATCGTTCAATATGTTATGCTCTAATTATTATTCTTATCATTGTAATTTTCATTATTAATATTCTTATTCATCATGTTATTATCATTTGATCATCATAAATGTCATGATTTTAAGTGCTTCTGTTCTCAGGGTTAAACACTTTTTTTTTCTTGTATTATTACCGTTTATCACGTATTTTTTCTTCTCATTTTTCTTTACTTCCACCAAATTTTCCTGCTTTTCATATCGCCCCGCCCAATATCCTAATCACAAAAACAGCTGTATTTTCTTATTTTCTCCGTAAACCACAATTACTCACATCCCTTATCGATATTGGGGTCCTATCTGATTAAGAAATAACATGAGACTCAGCTATATAGTGATTTATTTGCTTATTTATGTATTCATTTGGCAACCCCACGCGACTCTTTCGCCAAATTTGGAACCCGCCAAAAGAGAAGACGAGAGTGCTTTCTTGGCGTCAGCTGACTACGTTTCGTGACGTTTTGGGAATGACGTAAACAGCAAAACAAAACCGTATCGTGCTCTGTGTCTGTCTGTTTGTATGTCTGTCTCTGTCTCTGTCTGTCTCTGCATCTGTCTGTCTCTGTCTGTCTGTCTGCCTGTCTGTCTCCGTCTCTCTCTCTTTCTTTCTTTTTTCTGTCGTTTTGGGAATGACGTAAACAGCAAAACAAAACGTATCATGCTCTCTCTGTCTGTTTGTAGGTCTGTTGGTCTGTCTCTGTCTGTCTCTGCATCTGTCTGTCTCTGTCTGTCTGTCTGCCTGTCTGCTGTCTGTCTCCGTCTCTCTCTCTCTTTCTTTCTTTCTTTCTGTCGTTTTGGGAATGACGTAAACAGCAAAACAAAACCGTATCGTGCTCTGTGTCTGTCTGTTTGTATTTATGTCTCTGTCTCCGTCTCTCTTTCTTTCTTTCTTTCTTTCTCTTCTCTCTCTCTGTCGCTGTCTCTCTGTTCTCTTGTCTCTCTGTCTCTGTCTTCTGTCTCTGTCTCTGTCTCTGTCTCTGTCTCTGTCTCTGTCTCTCTCTGTCTCTGTCTGCTCTTCTCTCTCTCTGGTCTCTCTCTCTCTCTCTCTCTCTCTCTCTCTCTCCTCTCTCTCTTCTCTCTCTCTTCTCTCTCTCTCTCTTTCTCTCTCTGTCTGTCAGTCTCTGCTCTCTCCTCTCTCTCTCTCTCCTCTCTTCTCTGGATCTCTCTGTCGTCAGTCTCTCTCTCTCTCCTGCTCTCTCTCTCTCTCTCGTCTTTCTCTCTTTCTCTTATCTCTTGTCTTTTCAAGTTCTTTCTTCTCCGTCTCTCCTCTCTCTCGTCTCTCATCTCTCTCTCTCTCTCTCTCCTCTCCTCTCTCTCTCTCTCTCTCTCTCTCTCTCTCATCTCTTTCTCTTCGCTTTATCTCTGTCTCTCTCTCTCTCTCTCTCTCTCTCTCTCTCTCTCTCTCTCTCTCCTCTCTCTCTCTTCTCTTCTCTCTCTCTCTCTCTCTCTCTCTCTCTCTCGGTCTCTCTCTTCCTCTCTTCTCTCTCCTTTTCTTCTCTGTCCTCTCTTCTCCTGTCTCTCTCTCTCTCTCTCTCTCTCTCTCTTCTCTCTCTTCTCTCTCTCTTCTCTCTCTCTCTCCTCTCTCTCTCTCTCTCTCTCCCTTCTCTCTCTCTCTCTCTCTCTCTCTCTCTCTCTCTCCTCTCTCTCTCTCTCTGTCTCTCTCTCCTCCCTCAAGAGGCTGAATGCTTTTTGGTGTAATTTTTAACTTCTCTGATTAATTTATTGAAACTAAACGCAAAGAATACAGCTATTATTAACTGATTCATTATCAATTAATTTTTTCATGATACCTTTTTTATATTTTAGCCCAATTTTGTTAGTAATTGTGGAATGTTGTTGTTATTTCGTTGTTGTTGTTGTTGTTAATGGATATTTTCGTTATTATGGTTATAGGTGTAATGATTATTACATATTTTTTTTTAATTTTCATTTTGGGAATGAAACGAAACGTATAAATTTTTTTTCTCTATTTTCTCTATGTCTTCCTGCGCTAATTTCCTTCCTTGCGCTACGGCACACGGGTCCAATCTTGGCGATAAGTTAATCAGCATAATATTGCGTTCTTCCGTGGACTAAGGAGGTCGCATAAGTGAGGTGGCCGTCTTGGAAATTGGCCAGTCACCTCTTTGCTTTGGCCGAAAGAGAGGTAGATAGATTGATACACAGGTAGATACTTAGATAGCTTGGTAGTTCGAGATAGGAAGGCAGATGTAGCTAGATGAATATAGATAAAGTTTGATATGTATATATGTGTGTATATATTATTATATATAAATATATATATATTATATTATATATATTATATATATATATATATATATAGTCGAGAGGAGAGAGACGAGAGAGAGGGAGAGAGAGAGAGAGAGAGAAGAGAAAGAGATAATAGAAAGAGGACGAGAGATGCAGAGAGACGACAGGACAAATAGATAGATAGATATAGATAGGTAGATAAATAAATAGAAAGTAGATAGAGAGAAGATAAACAGACCGGGAACACCGGAGAGAGAGGAGGACAGAGACAGAGATAGACGGGAGAGAAGAAAACAGACAGACAGAGACCAGAAGAGAAGAAAGGAGGAATAAGTAAAAAAAAAAAGAGCCAAATACCCGTCAGAATACGAATCCGAGACCACCGAGAGAAAGAACGATGAAGAGAGAGAGAAGAGAGGCAGGTGCAGAGAGAGAGAGGAGAGAGATGAAGGAGAGAGAGAGATGAGAGAGAGAGGAGAGAGGGGGGGGAGACTGGAGAGAGACAGAGATCACAATACAGACAGGTAGACAGAGACGATAGAAGAGAGAATACAGAGAGAGGAGAGGACAGACATAATCAGAGAGTGTCAGGACAACAGGAGGATCATGAGAGGGACAAACAGACAATCAGACAGAGAGAGAGACAGACAAAGCAGACAGACAGACAGAGAGAGACCAGAACAGAACAGAAACAGACAGACAAAAAAGACAGAGACAGAGGAGACAGACAGACACGAGAGAAGAGACAGGACAGACAGAGACAAGACAGACAAACAGAGGAGAGTAGAGACAAACAGAGAAGAGAGAGGAGGAGAGAGATGAGACATAGGACTAGACAAAGAGAAGTGACTAGACAACCAAGAGATGAGATGAGACGACAAACAGACAGAGGACAGACAGACAGACAGAACCAACTCAAGACTCAGATAGAGAGTAGCAGGACGAACAGACAAACGAGAGCGGTCGAGTGTGAGAGACAAAACAGAGAACGAGCTAGACGACGAGACAAATCACGTCAGAAGCTAGCGATCGTAGTAGGACGCTAGAGAGAATATTAGGACAGACAACAGCGAGGAGTGACAGACAAAAACAGAAGAGATGGACGAGGAGCGAGACATAACGACAATACATGACCATGACGACAATCAAAAGAGAAAACCACGAAGAGAGAGAGAGACGAGAGCAGTCACAAAACAGAGAGACAAAAACAGACAGAAACAGACAGACAACGATGAGACAGGACAGAAGACAGAGAGAGAGACAGACAGACAGGACAGAGACAGACAGACAAAACAGAGAGAGTGAAGAGACAACAGAGCAGAGAGAGAGAGAAAAGAGAGGAGATGAGCATGAGAGAGAGACGTGATGACGGAGAGAGGTGGGGGGGGGTGATACGGAGGGAAAGAGAGAGAAAAGACGAGAGGAGGAGGAGGAAATGGGGAGTAGAGAGAAGAAGAGGTATGTGTGATTGATAGAAGGCTTAGGACGGGTGAGGAGACGGGGAGGAGAGAGAAGAGAGAGGAGAGAGGAGATAGAGAGGAGATGAGAGGAAGAATGGAGAGTAGAGAGAGAGAGAGAGAGAGACAATAGACAGGACAAAGGAGAGTGGACAGGACAAACAGCAAGAGAGAGAGAGCGACAACAGGACAGCGAGACAGACAGACAGACAGTCAGACAGAGAGAGGACAGGACCAACAAGACAGAGACAGGACAGAGAGGAAACAGACGACAACAGACAGAGACAGACAAACAGACAGACAGAGGAGAGACAGACAGACAGACAGAGAGACAGACAGACAGCACAGACGACAGACAGGACAAACAGAGAGAGAGAGACAAAACAGAGAGAGAGAGAGAGACAGAGAGAGAGAGAGAGAGAGATGAAACAGAGAGATGAGAGAGACAGAGAGACAGAGAGAGAGAGAGAGACAGAGAGGAGAAGAGAACAGGCAGACAGAGAGAGTGAACAGACAAACAGACAGACAGAAGAGCGACAAAACAGACAGACAGACAGGACAGAGACAGACAGAACAGAGACAGACAGCAAACAGACAGAACAGGAAGACAGGAAAAACAACTACGGAGAAGAAGGGAGAGAGAGGAAGCGAGCGGCGTCAACGTGGGACAGAGCAGCTCCACCTGCCATGCACTGCCTGCTCTGCCGTGGCTTCCCCCTCCTCCCTTACCCCCTCCCTCCCTTCTCTCTTTCTTCCTCTTTCCCTCCTCCCTTCTTCCCTCTTTCCCTCCTCCTAGCCCCTTTCGTTCTCTTTTCCTCCTCTCTTCCTTTTTCGTTCCTTCCTCCTAGCCCCCTCCCTTCTCTCTTTCTTCCTCTTCCCCTCCTCCCTTCTTCCCTCTTTCGTTCTCTTTTCCTCCCTCTTTCCTTCCTCTCTTCCTTCTTCGTTCCTTCCTCCCAGACCTCCCCTTCTCTCTTTCTTCCTCTTCCCTCCTCCCTTCTTCCCTCTTTCCTTCTCTTTTCCTCCCTCTTTCCTTCCTCTCTTCCTTCTTCGTTCCTTCCTCCCATCCCCCTCCCTTCTCCTTTCTTCCTCTTTCCCTCCTCCCTTCTTCCCTCTTTCGTTCTCTTTTCCTCCCTCTTTCCTTCCTCTCTTCCTTCTTCGTTCCTTCCTCCCAGCCCCCTCCCTTCTCTCTTTCTTCCTCTTTCCTTCCTCCCTTCTTCCCTCTTTCTTTCTCTCTTTCCTTCCTCCCTTCTTCCCTCTTCCCTCCTCCTAGCCCTTTTCGTTCGCCCCCCCTTCTCTTCCTCTCTTTCCATCTTCCTTCCTCCTCCCAGCCCCCTCCCTTCTCTATTCCTCCCTTTTTTCCCTCCTCCCTTCCTCGTCCCCTCCCTCCCTTTTTCTAGTCCCCAGCTTCCCCCCCCCTTCCTCCATCCTCCCAGCTCCCCTCCCTTTTTTCTAGTCCTCAGCTTCCTCCATCCTCCCTCCCTCCTTATTTCTAGCCTTCATCTTCCTCCCTTCCCCATACCCTCCCTCCCTCCTCCCTGCCCTCTCCCCTCCTCCTCCTCTCCATCATTCTCTTCAACTTTTCTTCCTCCCTGCCCTTCTCTCCTTCCCTCCTCGTCTCCTTTCTCCTCTCTTCGTCGTCTCTCTCTTCTTTCCTTCCCTCCCTCCCTCTTCCCTCCCTTCCTCCTTCTCTCTGTCGTTTATTATAATCTTCCTGTTTTGTCATATTTACTTCGGTTATGGTTCTTTAATTCTTTTTTCTCTCTCTCTATTTCCTGTTTAATTAAGTTCCTTCTCCATTTTTTTTCTTTTGCTTCTCTCCTGCTCCTCTCCCATATCCCCCATCCTCTTTCTTATCCTCTCTCTCTCTCTTCCTCTTCTTCCTTCATCTCTTTACTCTCTCTCTCTCTTCTCTCTCTGTGAGTGTGTGTGTCTGCCTCTGGCTCTCTGTCTGTCTGTCTCTGTCTGTCTGTCTGTTCTGTCTGTTCTGTCATGTCTGTCTCTCTCTCCTCTCTCTCA
>NW_020871231.1:217842-223116 GCF_003789085.1 Penaeus vannamei
AGAGAGAGAGAGAGAGAGAGAGAGAGAGAGAGAGAGGGAGAGAGAGAGAGAGAGAGAGAGAGAGAGAAGAGAGAGAGAGAGAGAGAGAGAGAAGAGAGAGAGAGAGAGAGAGAGAGAGAGAGAGAGAGAGAGAGAGAAGAGAGAGAGAGAGAGAGAGAGAGAGAGAGAGAGAAGAGAGAGAGAGGAGAGAGAGAGAGAGAGAGAGAGGAGAGACAGAGCAGAGGAGAGAGAGAGAGAGAGAGAGGGAAGCAGAGCAGAGAGACGAGAGAGAGAGAGAGAGAGCAGAAAGAGANTATTGTAAACATTACCTTTTTTGGTCTTGTTTGTTTGTTTGTTCATTCTTGACATCCGTGATTGCGAATAAGATATATATGATAAAATATACAGAAATGCAAATTTAGATCAAATTACTAACATCTGCGCATGTGAACTTAAATTAAGTTTTAATTGTTTAATAATGAAGTTATCAAACATTGTCCATGTGTTTATAGGTGTTGTACAGCAACAACTACCGTATCAGTTTTATTAATACAACACTGCTATTACTATTAATACTATTACTACTACTACTACTACTACTATTATTACTACTACTATTACTACTACCTACTTTACTACTACTACTACTATTATTACTATTACTGCTACATTTTAAACTGCATGAGATTTATAAGTAAATGTGGATTTTTTTTCATCTTTCTTTTATTCTATTTATCATTATTATTTTTTTTTTTCATCAGGTTTCATATTTTTCCCCAGGCCGTGGGAGGACGCGCCGGTTCCTCCATGCAGCGCTCCAGACACTTTCCCTACCCCCCCCCTCCACCTGCTTCCCTCTCCTTCTTTTCTGTTAAACATATCTTACCAGCACACAAAAGGGCAACACACAACACACAAACACTCACTCGTGCAAACATAGACACACAAATATTTATATACGTGTGTGTGTGTATGTGTGTGTACATATATACATACATACACACACACACGTATATGAATACATGTGTGTGTGTGTTTACATGAGTGAGCGTTTGTGTGTTGTGTGTGGGTGTGTGAGTGTGTGTGTGTGTGTGTGTGTGTGTGTGTGTGTGTGTGTGTGTGTGTGTGTGTGTGTGTGTGTGTGTGTGTGTGTGTGTCTGAGTGTGTGTGTGTGTGTGTGTGTGTGTGTGTGTGTGTGTGTGTGTGTGTATATGTATTACTTATATGAGAGTCATATATTCGTTGCTTCCTCTGTTCTCCCAACGACACCTGCCCGCGACAAGCCGGCGTGAAGCCAAACCTCCTTCAGCATCTCCCAGGAAATTGCCTCCTTCCTCAGGTATCCTCCCGTCCTCGCAGGCAAACAAGACACCCCTCAGTGACACATAGCTCCCTCTTGACACAAAACGCAAACCACAGACCCAACAGACGAAGAAATAACGAAAAAAAGAAAGATATTAAGAGCATCAAAAGAGACGAGATAAGCGGGACAATAGGGAGAGGCATAATGAACACGGGGGACTGTGATCGCAATAACCATGGACACAATAGCCTGTTTACTGACCAGCAGGAATTTGATCGGAGTGAGGAAGCAAAGACAGTGTTTGCGAAATAGATATTCAATACGCAATCACGCGCGTGCAGTCACACAAAGGCAGACAGGCAGAGGAGAGGGAGAGGGAGAGGGAGAGAGAGGGAGAGAGGGAGAGACACAGAAGCACGAGAAGGAAGAGAGTGAGTGACAGATGAGGGATGAGGGAATGAGAGAGGGGAGAGGGGGAAGGGAAAGAGGGGGAAGGGGGAAGGGGAAGGGGTAGAGTAAGAGAGAGAGAGAGAGAGAGAGAGAGAGAGAGAGAGAGAGAGAGAGAGAGAGAGAGAGAGAGAGAGAGAGAGGGCGGGATGGAGAGAGCGGGAGAGAGAGAGAGAAAACGAGAGTTAGAGAGAGAGGCAGAATAGAGAAAGATAGATAGATAAGAGAGAGAGAGGGGTGGAGTGGTGAGTAGGGAGGGGTACAGAGATAGATAGATAGAGAGAGAGAGATAGAGTATATATGTGTATATCTATGCAATGGTAAACAAATAGATGGTAGATAGATTGAAAGACAGAAAGACATGCGGTAGATAGGTAGATAAATCCAACTAGACAAATAGATACAGCTAGATAAATAGATACAAACAGACAGATATAGACATCCACATTGCAAAATACAGCCTATCAGTGCAACGGTTATTACATTTAGCAGAAAAAAAATAAACAAAACACTTCAAAACAAAGAACACATGTCCATTTAGGGAGAAGTTTGACATGACGTGAGATTGACAGGCATTCAACCCTTCCCCCCCCCCTCTCCACCTTCTCCCCCCCCCAGGAAAAAAAGGCTGTCAAATGAGTTATCAAAATGACAACATTCCCCTCTCTTTCCCCTTCCCCTTTCCCCCTCCTCTCCCCTTTTCCCCTCGTTCCCTTCCTCCTCTTCCTCTCTCTCACTCATCTTTTCACGTTGACAAATGACATTAACTTGATTATCGGGACTTTCTACTTCCCTATCCACGTCCCCCCTCCCTACTCTCTACCTCTCTCTCTCTCTCTCTCTATCTCTCTTTCTGTCTCGTTCTCTTGGTCTCTCTTTCTCTCTCTCTGTCTCTCTCTTTCTCCCCCCCCCTCTCTCTCTCTCTCTCTCTCTCTCTCTCTCTCTCTCTCTTCTCTCTCTCTCTCTCTCTCCTCTCTCTCTCTCTCTCTTCCTTCTCTCTCTTCCCTTCTTGAAGTCTTCATGTAGGTCTCCTTTTCTCTGGTTTTAATCACATAAAACATTAAGATTTTTTTATTATACTCTTATTATTATATAATTTCTTTAATAATTCTTTTCATTTTATTTACATAAATTGAATACAATATAATATACTATATATAATATAATATATAAGAATACAGATTCATATTATAAATAATACACACACACACGCAAACCACACACCCCATACACATTACACACACACACACACACAGGACCTCACACACAGACACATATATAAAATATATTATATATATATAAGTATATACTATATAGTATTATTATATATATATATATATACATCTATATTATATTATACAAATAATATATATATATATATGTTACTATGTATTAGTATATATATATTTATATATATATACTATTATTTTATTTATTATCGGGATATCAAATATATATACCTCGTTATATGTATAGTATATATATATTATACATATATATTGTTCCATTTATATATATATTATACATAATTAAAAATTAAAATTAAAATTAACCCCAAATCTTAATATATATTATAAATTATTTTAAAAATATAAAAATATTAAATATATATATTAATATATATATATTTATATATTATATATATATATATATATATTATATATACATATACGGATAGTATAAATAGATAGATAGATATATGTATATATATACTATATATATATATTATATATTATATATATACTATTATATATATTATATTATTAAATAGACAAAAGAATTATACAATACAAATATATATTTTATAGTATATATATAGTATATTATATATATATTTATATATATAATATATTATATAATATATATATATATATATATATATTATCCATTATATATAGTATTATGATTATATAACAGGAGCAACACCCACACACACAATCGGACACATAAACATATATATATATTTATATATATTATTATATATATATGATATGTATATATTAATATTAATATATATGATTATATATATATATATATATGTCCTGCGACACTGCGTGATAGGCAGCCAGCTTATCATGCGTGTGATTTTGATTTGCTGAGCGAGACAGACCTGATGAGGAGACAAGGGGCTGTGTGTGTTACGCGAGTGGGTATTGTCTGTTGCTGGCTCTGTTGTTGAGGTGTCATGATCGTCTACTACTGGCGACAGGCTTGGTGCGTCGATATTATTCTCGCGGGTCAGAGAAGCCGTATGCGTCGGCGATGTGTTTGCATACAGCGGCGTCGAGTGAGACCGGGTGTCTTCGTAAGTACAACTGTGAATGGTAAGATGATATGGGTCTAGTGTGGTTTTACTTCGGAAGCTGTACCGTGTCTCTATCGTGGCTCCGAGTTTGCTGACGTCTGGTGTGTTGATGAGTTCGATGAGTGTCAGTCGAGGTTGGAAGAGATGAACCGACGTTACCTGGCAAACTATGGCGGCTCCTGAAGACTAAATCTGGCGTTATCCGGCGTTGTGTCGGTCCCGGTAGTTAGCATGATCTGTTTGGTGTTTGTGTAGTGTGTTGATAGTGAGTGTGGTATTTTGAATGCTATATTTCATCGTAAATATATCTCATTGAATATTTTCTCATCTATATTTTTGTCTATATTTTATATATTATATTCTATAATATTATATTTTTATAGTAGTATTATATTTTATGAATATTATTAGATATATATTATTTATATAAAATAAATATATGCATTATTATTGGATTTTCATATTTGAGTATTTGCATTATATTTTTAGTTTACTAGCTATAATCTTATATTATTATTTAATATATATTAATAAATTTATATAAATGAATTAATAAGACAATATGTATATATTTTATAATTAGTACGTAATATAGTTACAGTTATTACTGCTATATATTATGCTAATTTATATATATATTATTATATATTTATTTATCTATTTATATAGATATATTAATAGTGTCGTATAATGTGACTTATTGATATATTTATATATATGTTATTCATTTTGTATATATATATATAAGCTCTATATATATAGTTTGATTATTAGATCTAAGTTAATATATAATTAATATGTATCTAATTATATTGTCACCGGTATATTACTGCTACTTCGCTGCTCCTGTTATCTCATGGTCTCTCTTCTCTCTTCACTAAGTCGTTCCTCATCGTCGTTGCTTCTTGGTTTTCCTCAAACTCCCCCTTCCGCCTTGTTTTCTTCTCCTGGTGCATCTTTCCCTGTGCCTGCTGCGGTTGTTGTCTTTATGTCCCTTTCTGTTTTTCAGCTTTGTGGATTCATTTTCCGTTTTTCTTTTCCCCCACCCCTTGCCCTCCACCTCCCTCTCCCTCTCCGCCCCCCCGCCGCCCTTCGCCCGCCTTCCCTCCCTCTGCCCTCCTCGCCCCCCCCCCCCCCCCCCCCCCCCCGCCCCACCTCCCCCCACGCGCGCGGCCCCCTCCACCCCCCCCGTCTCGGGCTACTGTCGTAGGTCTTTTCCGCGCCTTTCTCTTTACACTTC
>NW_020871232.1:22500-30000 GCF_003789085.1 Penaeus vannamei
ATAATATATAAATATATATATATATATAAATATATATATATTATATATATATATATAATATATAATATATATAAAATTATAAATATATATCATATAAATCCAAACATTCTAACATACTTGAAATAACAATGCTAGTAATAATTTTTATAGAAGAAATTATGAATATGATATATTCACATGACTTCCTTGTCGTTTTATTAATAGTAAAGCTAGACACTTATTTACATAAGCATTTACAGATAAACACATGAAGATATTCCAGTTTATATGATAACTGTTCTAATTATATTGTAAGAAGAAAAACGGATATCTGAATAAAGAAAAATTAACAATATTAGCATTATTCTTACACCATTTATTGAAGTCGTCACCAAACTATGAAACAGTATATATATTCTTTATTATTGTTATCCTTATGGCTTTCTTTACGGGTATATCATCATCGTTTGTATTGGCATTCTTTTTGTTAAAATGTTTATGCTCGGTACCATTATCGGCACAATTACTATTATATTTATTCTCGTTGCGATATTCTCATTAATACCGTTACGATTATTCTGATTGCTGTCACTGCTTCATAAACTTTACGGTTATGCTTATTTTCATCACCATCGTTTATGTCAATATCATCACCATCATTATCCGCATATGAAAACACTGATCTGTATGTTTTCTCTATGATGGAAATGAATAATTTTGTTAGAAAAAACACATTTGATTTCTTTTTTGTTCGTTTACACACATATATGTGTATTTATCACTGATACGAGCAAAACAGCTAAACAATTTGCATTTTCAGTCTGGTGTTTAGACACATGAATAATTTTGTTAGAAAAAACACATTTGATTTCTTTTTTGTTCGTTTACACACATATATGTGTAGGTAACACCATTATTAACACTAACGTTCTCTATTTCCAGGTCCTAAAGCTGAAGCGTTTCGGAACATCTTCGCCGTCTCGTTCGATTCGTCCTGCACGAGCTATCGAAACCAAAGCAAAACAGGAAAAGGAGAAAAACAAAATACGTAAAGATGGAGATGCTTGAGCCGCTGGTCCTGCTGGCGGCGCTGCTCCTGCTGGTCTTGATCATCGCCCTCACGCAGGTGGTGCTCGATGGCAACCTCTTTTTGAGTTAAAAAGGGTGAAAATCGTCTCAGAACGAGCAAGAGGATTCGAAGCTTCGTTGGGTTCGATGCGTGTTTGTTTTCTTTCTTCAAGGACGGTGTGAACATCTTTTATTTTCAAGGATTTAAACTTTTATTTTTAAATTATTTATGATTATTTTTAAGTGATGAATAACAGTACTTTATAAAGCAGAAAAGATATTGAGCGGTGTTTAATGAATACAAAAGTGAACGCAACTGTTTTACCGCGTTTTCTGTGTCCTTTACAAGTATAAATACGTTATGGTGTGACGAGAAGTGAAGTAAGGAAACGGCATTTGCAATAACCGATGAGGCCGACTAAACAGTCTCTTTCTGGTAAATATTCTGAGATAAATTCCCAGTCGCCTTGTGTCTATACACTTCACTAGTTTAAAAGCGTAAATGCGGATGCATGAAACGTGTCTGGTCGTGAAATCTAAAGCGATCAGAAGCTATGAAGTGGAATGAGCCAAACGAACGCAGAGGAACTCATCTTCCGGAAGGTCTGGCAGTGAAATACCTTTCTCCGCCGTGAACATGCAAGCTCCGACTCGAAATATGAAAATCTTATTTCTGTTCCCGGAAATGGATGCGCCAATATACTGAAGGGGGAACGAAGCCCGTATGGGGTCTGCTGGAAGGACACTAAAATGAGCCGAAGCCTTGCAGTGCTCACGTGCCCGGTGCTCGTGCTGGCCGTGCTCCTGTGCGAGGCGAGGGAGATGTCCCGGGGAGCCTCCGGCAGGAGACCGCAGCACCTGCGGGAGAACGAGCTTCGCAGTCAAGAACAGGGTGTTCTCTGGTCTCACGAATACTCTCTTAACGATGGTCCTTCGCCTCTTGCCTCCTCCTCCTCCTCCTTCGCCGCGCTGAACTCCCACGCGCGGGCGGCGAGGCACAGGCGAACGCAGCCACGCGGCTTCGACGCTTTCCACACTGCGCCCCTTCCCTCGTCCTCCAACTCGCCCTTCGCCTTCTCCTTCAACACCACCAGCAGGGAGGACTACAGCCTGGAGGAGAAATGCAGTCACGAGCAGTTCAGAGACACGGTGAAGAGGCAGAAGGATTATATCGACAACTACCTGACGCAGAGTTACAACGATTCCCGGGAAAATATTACCATCGGGTTCCTGTCTTCCTTCACATACAACAAGGTGGGTCCGTTTGTCTTCTTTGGGGTGTGGGAAAACGGCTACATTATGGCGTGTTATTTATGGTTATTTTATGTTACGCCATTGGGTGTCAATATTGTATGGGTTTTTACATAGGAAATGCTACTTTTGGATACTTTATATTAAGACACATTGCATATGTTTACTTTACCATAAGACACATTACTTACATTCACTTTAATTTAAGACGCTGTTTAATGTCATTTCACATTAGAACTATATTATTCACGGTTACTTAACCTTACACACCGCTTAGAACTACGCATTAAACCAAATGAATATACTTTACCTTAAGACATCACATAGGACTTTCCGTATTGTTCACGGTTACTTTACCGCGACTCATTACTTCTGGTTACTTTACATGAAGATACATCACTTATGCTTTCTTTACTGTGTAAAAAGCTTACTTAACTAGGCGAAACCTTTACAGTGAGCATAATGATAATGCACCGCTCTCACGTCCAAAATTAGATACATAAAACCTTAAGAGGCTTACAGATGAATTTTAAAGAAAAGGAAAAACTAAAAGTCCGAAACGTTTCGAGTGAACTGCACTCCTCTTCAGGTAATAAAACCAGAATGGATACTTGGAGTCTCCCTTCTTGGTTTTATCACCCGAAGAGAATATTAGTTCAGCTCGTAACTTTGCGAATCTTTTGTTTCATTTCTGGTTATTGTGGTTGTCCATTATGTATTTTTCTCAGCAGTACTTTTTTTCGTTTTTGATTGTGGTGCTGGCGGATATTGTATATATGAATAAGAACGAACACACACACACACACACGCGCGCGTGCGCGCGAGCGCTCGGTCATGCATACATGTATGTCCATTTTAACATCACTGGCATTAAGCCCAATTTCCACAAGCATTTCTGAGACAGTTAACAAAGTGTGTGCAATTACATTCCACTAGAAAAAAGCAGAAATGAAAGAAATACCCAAAATGCCGCAGCGATGGAGGCGGCCGGACTAAACGTTTCTCGCCAACGTTTAATGTATGCATACACGAGCACACACAGTGTAAGGGAACTCGACCTCCATTCCTGCGTTTAATAACTGCGCGCGGAATTCCTCTGGAAAAGCAACGGCGGGAGATTGGAGTAAATGTTGAACTGAATTAATGAACTGAATAAATCACGATGAATTAATTATAATAATGTAGATATAATTAATTATCTTAATGTAGAATCAAAGTCAGCAGTGTGTTTGTGTTATAGTAGTTTGGACAAATTAGATTGGTCAAAAATGGGATTTATACAAAAGAAAAAATGATTTTATGGTTTGATAGTAATAGTAATGAATATGATAATGAATACCTTACGATGTTCATAAAAAAAACATATAATATAAATATTGCTAAATGATAATAACAAGAAAGAAGAAAATTATTAATCACAGGAAATTATGTAAGAATACTGAAAATGAAATAATAGTAACTGTTATAATGAATAAATATGAAATAGAATGATTATGAACAGATAATGGTAAGCGATATAATATCATATCAATTAGAACAATTGTATAGAAATAGTAAGTAATATATTAAGAAAATAAACAAAAAATACAAATAAAATGATCTGATTATGGTGAATAAATGATTTGATAAAATGACAATAGTTAAAATGAATGAATAATATTAACAAGAGAATAAGAAATAGAAACAATAGAAATTATAAATACTAAGAGAAAAAAATAATTATTGATATATAGGCGCTACAGGAATAAGTAACGAGTGATAGAAAAGAGAATGAAAAGATAACAGCAGTTAATAATATTTTATGAAGATAAAGGATTGACTTGTAAGATTAAGAAAATACTGATGTAAAATAATATGATCAATTGATGATGATGAAAGTGGGTAGATATTTATAAGAAATAAAGAAATGAGAAAAGAGGAAAATATTGTGAGAATCTATGAATAATACGAATAGAGAATTATCCAGATCACACACATAGCTAAATAAGGAAAAAAATCCAATAAAAGAATAAAAATAAACACATCTTTATCATGACCATTTAAATATGCAAAGTAAAAAAAAAAAAAAAAAAAAAAAAAAAATACGCACACACTATTATTATGACCTCATATATAACTCATGAATCATTAACCTCGAGGCCCATTTCTCATGACTGGAGTTGGTGCATGACTGAGCTTAATTAGTTCTTAGAGGGTAATTAGTGGGTCATGCGGAGTTGAAGCCGGGTCGAGGGGTAATCGTGATATTTATGATTGGGGTGATTTAGGCATAAATTTTAGATCCTTTTAGATGAATAAATGACAAAGTTCTGGTAACAATGCCTTAATCTGGGTCGAGGGGTGACTGTGATATTTGTGATTAAGGTCATTTGATTATATATTTTAGATCCTTTATGATTAAAATAACAAAGTTATGACGATGAGTCTGGTTTAAATAGTGATGGTGTATATACATATGAGAATAGATAGATGATGATGGTGATATGATTTGCAGGTAATTTTGATAGTGATGGTGTATATATGTATGAGAATAGATAGATGATGGTGATAGATATGATATGATGGTGATTTTGATAGTGGCGGTGTATATGAATATGAAAATAGATAGGTGATGGTGATATAGATAGATATGAGAATAGATAAATGATGATGGTGAATATGATATGGAGGTAATTTTGATAGTGATGGTGATGAATTTAAATAGGAGTAGATAATGATGATAAATATAATATGAAGGTGATTTTGATAGCGATGATGTATATAGATATGGGAATAAACAGATGATGCTGAATATAAAATGTTGAAAAAGAAGATTCAATTTAAGAAAAACTGACTGATAATGACTCATAATAAGAGAAAGTGACTGATAATGATTCATTATAAGGTCACAGGAACTGATAAGAAATCCACGAGAGAGGATAGCGATAAAACAACATTATGCCAGGTAATGAAAGTAATCATATCCTTAAAGATTATGATGATAATGATAATGGCGATGATGATTAGTCCTCATTTTCTCCGAACAAGCAAGCGCTAGTTACTCTATCCTTTGCTTGGTTCGGTTGTTCATTTGTGTTATTACGGTGTTTTACTCTTACAAACACAAGGGGGTTCGGAGCTTGTCGGGATAGGGATTTATGTGTATGTGGATAGATGGATAGGTGGATGGGTGGATTGATTGATGGATGGATGGATGGATGGATAGAGGGAGGGAAGGAAGGGAGGATGGATGGACGGTGGAGGGAGGAATAGATAGATGGATAGATGAATGCATGGAATGTATGAGAGGTGAGGGAGGAAGGGAGGGAGAGATAAATTGATGGATAGATGGAAGGATGGAGGGAGGGAAGGACGAACAGATCGATGGATAGATGAATGAATAGCTAAACAGATGAATAGACAGACAGACAGATGGATAGGTACGGAAGTTGAGTTTAGCATCTACATTTTTTTTTCTCATGTTAAGGCAGTAAAAATGATATAAATAATTCAGCTACAATGATAATGATAATTATGATGATAACAATACCATAATGATCTCTACAACAGTGGTGATAAAGATACTAATTAAACATCTATGAATAGTGGAGTCATTAATAACAGAGATAATAATAGTATCAATAATTACCATGACGACAACATAATGAAGACAATAATAACAATGATAATAGAAATGATAAGAATAACTAGCGGTGTTAAGAAGATAGCGATGCTGATGACGATATTTAGTTAATTAACTAATTAAATGCGACCGAAACAGCCACAAAAAATCATAAATATCGACAAATATAAAATATCAAGGCGATGAAATAGTATAATTATACTAAATTTCTTGTACAGTTTTAAACTAACCCGGATTAATTGTTTAATTGTTTTAATTGAAGCACATAATCTCGTTTTATTAATTGTTAGCGGTAATTGATTGAACGAGGGAGCTGCTACTCATTACAAGCCATCATAAAACATGTACTGTATAATAGTCTTCAATTTTATTTTATTTTGATTCGGCGTTTCATAAACACACACACACACACCCGCACACAGACACAGACACAGACACAGACACACACAGACACACACACACACACACACACACACACTCACACACACACACACACACACACACACACACACACACACACACGCACACACACACACCACACACAGACACACACACACACACACACACACACACACACACACACACACACACACACACACACCCACACACAGACACAGACACAGACACAGACACAGACACAGACACAGACACACACACACACACACACACACACACACACACACACACACACACACACACACAACACACACATACACATACACACACACACACACACACACACACACACACACATATATATATTATATATATATATATATATATATATATATATATATATATATATATATATATATATATATTAGCGTAGTAATCGTTCTTTGTTTCATGGATATATATATATATATATATATATATATATATATATATATATATATATATATATATATATATATATATATATATATATTACCGCAGTTATCGTTCTTTTTCTTCGACTTAATTTTCTCGTTTGTTTTTTATCAATGAGTTACTCCGCCTTTCTCTTCATTTTCCCTTTTGTCGCTTTCTCGTTCATCTACTTATCAATGATTTGCTGTTTGATTATCATTCTTACGTATATCATTCTGTTACACTTTGGCTGAATCTGCCATTGTTATTGCATGAATAGTATTTAGTGGTATACAACTGTGTAAATAGGTAATTAAATTTTATCTTTAGGTCATAATCATTCTATCATTTCTTTACACCTTTAGAATTATTATTGTTTGCACCGTAAGTTTTGCTTTGTTAAAACGCTCCACTTTCAGCATAATATAAATACATTAATGTTCTTAAGAAATTAGATGAAACTATGATTAAAGCACAAACACACACACACACACAAACAAATTTAGAAACACCCACGCAAACATACAAATAATCACACCAAAATACATTTAAACTAGCACACACAAACATACGCAAATTAACACCCACAAGCAAACAACACCCACACAAACAAGACAAACAAACACCACAGAAACATAAAATCATACAAACATACATTTAACATGCAAACAAACAAGCACAAACATACAAACACGACAAACATACAAACACCCACACAAACAGACAAACAC
>NW_020871232.1:47500-54472 GCF_003789085.1 Penaeus vannamei
TGGAGGCGCTGGCGGCGTTGTCCATCAGGCGCATGACGACCATGAGGGACAAGGGCCACCTGGTCTTCATCGGGCCCGACGACAACTGCGCCAACGAGGCCCTGGTGGCGGCCGCCTGGAACCTGCCCATGATCACCTACGTGAGTTGGAGTTGCGCCGTTGGGATGCTCTTGTTTTGATTCCCCTTGCTTTCATTTGTTATCATTATTGTTATTATAATGATCATGATGATTATGATGGTAGTAATGGTCATGATGATAATGATAATAATGGTAATACTAATAATGATAACAATGATAATAATGATAATGATAATGATATTTATAATAATAATGATGATGTAATAATGATGATGTAATAATGATAATCATGATATTTTTTATCATTATTATCGTCACATCTATCATTGTCGTTTTAATATCAATGTTAAAATTATTGTTGATATCATTATTGTGGTCATTATTTTCGTTACTATGTATTTCCATGTTTATCTTCAAATTTACGTGCATTGTTACATTTATAAAAGAAGCATTTTTATCATCTTCGTAAACATGAAAGTTATATGACGTATTTGATCAGAATTTCAGGAGAACAAATATCAAATCATAAAAAGGAAAAAGGTGATGCCCGATAAAAAGTAATTGGAAGGAACACGTTGAGAAGATATAACGAAAGGAAGGGATACGATAATAAAAGAGGAGAAGGGAAGGGGAAAATAAAGGGGAAAAGAGAAATGTTAAAAGCAACGCAAGATTAATGATGATGACGAGGAGGGAGTGATAGGAGGGAAGGGAAGAAATGGAGGGGAAAGAGGGGAGAGGGAGAAGGTGGAGGAGGAAGAATGAGAGGAGGAATAGGAGAGGGAAGGGAGAAGAAGGTGGAGAAGGAAGAATGAGGGAGGAAGAAGAGGGGTAAGAGGGGAGAGGGAGAAGGTGGAGGAGGAAGAATGAGAGGAGGAATAGGAGAGGAAAGGGAGAAGAAGAAGGTGGAGAAGGAAGAATGAGGGAGGAAAAAGAGAGGGAAAGAGGGGAGAGGGAGAAGGTGGAGGAGAAAGAATGAGGAGGAGAGCAGGGGAGGAAAGGGAGAGGAAGAAGGTGGAGAAGGAGGAATGAGAAGGGGAATAGGGGAAGAAAGGGAGAGGAATAAGGTGGGGAAGAAAGAATGGGAGGGAGGATAGAGGAGGAAAGGGAGAGGGGGAATGTGGAGGAGGAAGAATGAGTGAGAAAAAAGACGAGGAAAAGGAGAGGGAGAAGGCGGGAGGGGGAAACAGAAGGATAAAAACAAAACGAACAAGGGAATAAGGGAGAATAGGAAAAACGGAAAGGAAAGAGGGGAAAAAAGAAAAGGAAGGAAGGAAGGAGGGGAGAGAGGAGAGGGGAATAGGGGAGAGAGGAAAGGGAAGAGGGGAGAAAGGAGACGGAAAGAGGGGGAGGGGGCTACCTGATACCGTGAGACCTTCTTGTCTTTGGTTCGCATCCGGGACAGCAGGAGGGGGAGGGGGGAGGAGGGAGGGGAGTTGGAGCCGACGAGGGGGTTGGAGTGGAGGGCGAGCTCTCTCTCTCCCTCCCTGTCTCGCTCCCTTCCTCCCTCCCTCTCCTCTCTCTCCATTCTCTCCTAGGGCCTAGAATCTGTCTGTCTGTCTGTTTGTCTGTCTGTCTGTCTGTCTGTCTGTCTGTCTGTCTCTCTATCTCTCTCTCTCTCTCTCTATCCCTCTCTCCTTCTCCCCCCTTCTCTCTCTTTCCATGTCTCCCTCCCTCCCTCCTCCACCCTCCCTCTCGCTCTCTGCCATTTACTTCTTCCTCTCTCTTACCCTCCACCCTCCATTTCCCCCCTTCCTCTCTCTTACCTCCTCACCCTCCATTCCCCCCCTTCCTCTCTCTAATTCCTTGTCTCCCTCCCTCCCATTCTCTCCTCTCTCTCTCTCCATCTCTCCCGTTCCCCTTTTCCTCTCTCTTACTCTCCACCCTTCCATCTCCCCTTCTCTTCTCTTTCACTGTCTCTCCTTCCCTCTCTCCCATTCTCTCCTCCCTTCTCTCTCATCTCATTCTCTCTCTCCCTCTCTCTCTCCATCTCTCCATTCTCTCTCCTCCTCTCTCTATCTCTCTCCCATTCTCTTCTCCCTCTCTTCTCTCTTCTTCTCTCCTCTTCTCTCTCTCCGACACCAAAGAAAGAGGAAGGAAGTAAACTGATATATGATGATAAGAAAGCGTAATAGCGGAAAGTACGTAATAAAGAAGGGTGGATGAGGGACCGTGTGTGTAAGAGAGCGAAGAGGGGAAAGGAATGGAAGGAGAGAGGAAGGAAGGAAAGAAAGAAAGAAAAAATGTCAGGGAAGAAAGGAGGAATAGAAGGAAGGGAAGAAAGAAAGAAAGAAAGGAAAGAAGAAGGAAAAATGGAAGGAGATAGGAAGGAAGAAAGGAAAGAAAAATGACAGGGAAGAAAAGAGAATTGGAAAGAAGGAAGGAAAGAAAGAAAGACAGGAAGAACGGAGGATGAAAAAGACGGAAGAGGGGAGAGAGGAATGGAAGGAGGTAGGAAGGAAGGAAGGAAAGAAAGACAGGGGAGAAAGGAGGAATAGAAGGAAGAGGAAAAAAGAAAGAAAGACAGGAAGAAAGGAGGATTAGAAAGAAGGAAAAGAGAGGAAGAAGGGAGGAGGAAACAAAGAAAGACAGGGAAGAAATGAAAATTAGAAAGATGATAAGAAAGAAAGAAAGATTGATAGGGATGAAGGAAGAAAGAAGAAAGACGGAAGAGAAAGGGGGAAGAGGAATGAAAGGAGCGAGGAAGGAAGGAAGGAAGGAAAGAATAAAAGAAAGACAGAAATGAGAATTAGAAGGAAAGAAAGAAAGAAAGACAGGAAGAAAAGAGGATTAGAAAGAAGGAAGAGTAAAAGAGGAGACGAATGTAAGAAGATAGA
Source organism: Penaeus vannamei (assembly GCF_003789085.1). Classification (NCBI taxonomy): domain Eukaryota; kingdom Metazoa; phylum Arthropoda; class Malacostraca; order Decapoda; family Penaeidae; genus Penaeus; species Penaeus vannamei. The sequence goes on from NW_020871232.1 coordinate 50,418, forward strand.
AAGGAATGAAAGTTAGAAAGAAAGAAAGACTGGGAAGAAATGATAACTAGAAAGAAGAAAAGAAAGAAAGAAAGACAGGAAAAAATGAGGATTAGAAAGAGGGGAGAGGAATGGAAGGGGATAGGAAGGAAGAAAAGAAAGAAAGATAGAATGACAGGGAAGAAATGAGAATTAGAAAGAAGGAAGTGGGGAAAGGAAAGGAAGCAGAAAGGAAGGAAGGAAGGAGAGAAAGAATGACGGGGAAGAAAAGAGAATTAGAAAGAAGAAAAGACACGAAGAAAGGAGGATTAGAAAGACGGAAGAGGGGAGACGAATGGAAGCAGATAGGAAGGAAGGAAGGAAAGAAAGACAAGGAAGAAAAGAGGATGAAATAAAGTTAGAAAGAGGGAAGAGTAAGAGGGAAAAGGAATGGAAAGAGATAGGGAAGAAAGGAAGAAAGAAAGACAGGAAGGGAAAAAAAAAGAAAAATAGTAAAGAAAGAAAAAGAATAACATCAAGAAATGGCGATTAGAAAGAAGGAAAGAAAGAAATATAAGAAAGTAAACTGAAAATAAAACAGAATAAAAACATCATTAATGAAAAAAAGTTAAAAGGAGGAAGAAAGGGAAGATAGGAAAAAAATAAGGAAAATGATGGGAAAAAAATTCAGGGAATAAAGATGGATAACGAATCAAATATAAGACAGGAAAAGTTAGAAAAGATCGGGGGAAGTAAAGAGAAACGTAAAATAATACACGGAAGAAGGAAAGGAAAATTCAAGAGAGAAAAGAAGACATAAAGAAGAGAGGAACCAAAAGATATGAAGAATAAAAGTATATGAAAAACAATAGGATAGAGAATGAGGTGGAGAAAGAGAGAGAGAGAGAGAGAGAGAGAGAGAGAGAGAGAGAGAGAGAGAGAGAGAGAGAGAGAGAGAGAGAGAGAGAGAGAGAGAGAGAGAGAGAGAGAGAGAGTGAGAGAGAGAGAGAGAGTGAGAGTGAGAGAGAGAGAGAGAGAGAGAGAGAGAGAGAGAGAGAGAGAGAGAGAGAGAGAGACGAGAGAGAGAGAGAGAGAGAGAGAGAGAAGAGAGAGAGATAGAGACAGAGAAAGAAAAGATAGACAGTGAAGAACAGAGACAGAGACAGAGAAAGAGAAAGAAGATAGACAGAGAAAACAAAGACACAGAAAGAGGGAGAAAGAGAAACACACAAAAGGGGAACGGGCGAACGAACGAAAGGAGAGAGAAGAGAAGAGAAGACAAACAGACAAAAAGAAACTGAGCGAAAGGGAGAGGGAAAACAAACAAGAAATTTGAGATTGTGTGTTATGCACGATCATTATTTCCTAATTGTTTGGCTACAGTTCGATGAGGGAAACAGACAGATTCCGAAATGTCTTGCTAATAAGGTTATCATCGTTGTGTTCTCATTATCATTACCGTCATCATCATTATCATTGTCATTATCATTAGCACTACCATCACCATCATTATTATTACCGTCATTATCATCATCATTATCATTATCATTGCCATTATCATTATCATCCATTATCATTATCACATTATCATTATCATCATCATCATCATTACCATACCGTTATATCACATCATTATCCCTATCATTATCTATTATCATCATAAACGTTATCATTATTAAAATTATTACGATTATTGTCATTATTGACACAATTTAGCTGTTTATCTATTTTTTTTATACGTTTATTTTTTGCATTTATTTCTATCTATTTATATTTTAGTTCTATTTGTCTGCATATATGAGCATAACTTTATCTAATTTCCTTTTTATCAATATATCATACCGTCTATCTAATTATACCTGTATCCACGTGAAAATCTATTCAATTATTTTTTATTAAAGGTGATTATATTGAATTTTAATATTTTATTTCTCATCTTGCATTGGAAAATCTTCAATCTGCATAGAAAGAGAGAGAAAAGGGGAAAAATGCAGCACAGAATATACATACATACATACATACATACATACATACATACATATATATATATATATATATATATATATATATATATATATATATAATATATATATATATATATATATATATATATATATATATATACTATATATATATATATATATATATATATATATATATATATATATATATATATATATATATATGTATATATGTGTGTTGTGTGTGTGTGTGTGTGTGTGTGTTGTGTGTGTGTGTGTGTGTGTGTGTGTGTGTGTGGTGTGTGTGTGTGTATGTATATGCATATGTATATATATCACAGCTTTGATTAGAAATGCTCAGAAATAATGCCAAGAAACTATTCATTAGGTTGAAAAGGAAAAGTTATTCTTAGTAAAAACAAAATTTACAAGCCTAATAAGAATACTGAATAATTTGTGCTTTTGTATGAGTATAATTATTTAATTTCACCACAACGACTTTGTTGACCACTTCCTGTAATGTGGAAATAAAAGTTTTTAAAACTTTTTGTGTTCACATGAATTGATTATTATATTTTCATTATCATTATATAAATCATTAATTATCGTTATTATCATCAATATTGTTATTATTATTATTATTATTATTAGTAGTAGTAGTAGTAGTAGTATCATTATGATCATCATTATCATTATCATTTCATTACCATTATATTTCCTTAATTTATTATCAGCAGCATTATTGTTATTATCATTATCAGGATTATCATTACTATCATTATCACTATTTTTGTCGTTATCATAAATGTCATTATATTATCATTATTATCATTATCATTATTATGGTTAACATTATTGTTGTTATCATTACTGTTTATTATTATTACTCTTATTACTCTTACTACAATTATTGCTATTGCTATTGTCATTATTATGATTATGATTATCATTAGTATTATCATCATCGTTATTATAATTATTGTTATCACTATTGTTATCATTATTGTTATCGTCGTTATGATTAATATTATCATCATCTTGATCATCATCATTATCAATACTACTATTATTATCATTATAACTCTCATTTCCTGTTTTTGTATAACAAACGTTTCATAATCTAACTGTAATACAAAAAATATATGACTGAAAAAACAAACAATATTTCGATGTGGTTTGTATTCGAATCTCTAAACAATACATATAAAAATATGTATTTTTTCTTTTCTTTTCGTTCTTTTTTTTACACCTTCACATCAAAGCCTGGAGAGAAGCTCAGAATCAAGGCAACACAAGGCCAAAGTTTATCGCAAATTCAATGTTTTATCTTTTCGTCGCAGATTCGCAAGATGTAAACAATTGATCAGAGGCTCAAGTTCATGTCTTGAGTGTTTTGTTGTAACGAGCTTTCATTTCCCCTTAAATCTGGTGTATGTTTTCTGGTCTCATTTTACCTAAGTGTGTTGTTATTCTGTTGTTGTTTATCTTAATGATTTTTTGAGATTTCTTAAATTCTTTCTTGTTTTCCTTTTTTTTCATTTTCCATTTTCTTTTTTGACATATCTTTCTTTCTTTCTTCCTTTCCTCGTTGTTCCATTTTCCATTATCATTTCTTTTCTTTCTCTTTCCACTCTGCCCGTAATTTTGATCTAACAATATCCAAAACCAATATATGGCTGAATCACCGCCATACTACTATGTTGATAACAAATTTAATAAAGATAGTAAAAACAATAAAATATATGAAACTATCGATACACATACATACATATATAGCATAAAACACTACACCATGACCTTTGCACTGATAAGAGACCGCCCTTAAATTGGTTCCAAGATTCCACACTCAAAAATTTACCGGTTCAACGCCCGCGATTCCCAGCAGCGATAGATCTTTAGACGAGTTGCCCCTGACTCTCCCTTCCCCGCAGTCTCTCTCTCAGCACGAACTCATTCTCTTCGAAATGACGAACGTATATCCTCCCGCGCACGTCTCTCTCTCCCCAGCTACTGAATCTCCATTCTCAGTTCCCGCGAAATGACGCACACGTATAGTCCTATACATATCTTTCCTCTCCCTCCCACTAATTTCTCCGCCCGGGGCCAAGGAAGCGCTATGCATTAGTGCTGATTGGA
>NW_020871232.1:54572-57072 GCF_003789085.1 Penaeus vannamei
ACGAAAGAATACTTTATTATTGTAAGTTGAAATATTTATTACGGACAATTTTAAGTGACAAAGTTTAAATAATTTTAATAGCTATTTCTGAAAATAAAAATTTAAAAATTATTATGAGATAAAATATTACCAAAACAAAAGCTTCTCTCTAATAACGGAAACTAGAATAAAATGGAGAAGAAAAAAGGACGATTGGTTGCAAAACTTATTAACAAAAGGAGAAATAACAAGATATATTCATACACATATTACCAAGTTTAGACACCGTGGTGCCAAAAACGAAACAAGAATGTAAACGAAGAAGAAAATGGTACAAGATATTATACGATTAGGAAAAAAAAAATGAAATTAGAAGCTGTAAAAGAAAAGAAAATGAAAGATATATATATAATATATGAATATATATTATATATAATAATATATATAATTAAAAACGCGAAACAGCAACCGTCCTTCGCAGCCTCCCTCCCTCCCCCTTCCCCCTCCCCCTCCTCCCCCTCCCCCCCTCCCCCCCCCTCCCCCCCTCCCCCCCTTCCTCACCCCCTCCCCCTCCTCATTCCCTCCTCCCCCTCCCCCACCTCACCCCTCCCCCTTTCCCCCCTCCCCCCTCCCCCTCCTCACCCCCTTCCCCTCCTCACCCCCTCCCCCCTCCCAGCATTAAAAGTCGATGGCCGCGATTCGTCCGCCATATTTTCTTGCCGCTGCGTGATGGGAAGGCGGGAAAAATCCTGGACAGATTGAGGATTTATTTATTTCTTCCTTCTTAACTTTTTTCTGGTCTATCTTGTTTTTTCCTCTTTTTCTCTTCTCTTCTCTTTTCTCTTTCATCTTTCTTTTCTTTCTCTGTTTCTCTCTCTAATTTTTTTCTTTTTTATTCTTTCATTCTTTCTTTCTCATCCCTCTTTTTCTCTCTTCTTCCTTCTCTTATTCTCTCTCTCTCTCTCTCTTTTTTTTAACTCTCTTTCTCCTTTCTCCCTCTCCTCTCTCTCTCTCTCCCTCTCCTCTTCTCTCTCTCTCTCTCTCTCTCCCTCTCTCTCTCTCTCTCCTCTCTCTCTCTCTCCTCTCCCTCTCTCTCTCTCTCTCTCTCTCTCTCTCTCTCTCTCTCTCTACTCTCTCTCTCTCCCTGTTTTTCAGTTTTTCTTTTAAAAAGAAGAGAGACTAAGTTTCATTCATAAATGTTTAGATATTGATAAATATTGATATTTACAGTATAATCGTCACGTTAACTGATGATGATAAATATATAGTTTTCAAAATAATTTGTCTGAAAAGTATGTATATAAGATACTAAAAAAGATAATTGATATCTACCTTCACGTAGAATGAGGGGGTGGGAGGGAGGGGAAGAGGAAGAGGGAAGGGGAGGGGAAGAGATGGAGAGGTTGAGAGAGGGACGGAAGGGAAGATAGAGAAAAGGGGGTAGACAAGGTGAACAAAGGATGAGAGGAAATGCGATAGAAAAGAGAGAAAGACACACACACCACACACACACACACACACATACACACACACACACACACACACACACACACACAGAGAGAGAGAGAGAGAGAGAGAGAGAGAGAGAGAGAGAGAGAGAGAGAGAGAGAGAACAGAGAGAGAGAAGAGAGAGATGAGAGAGAGAGAGAGAGAAAGAGAGAGAGAGAGAAGAGAGAGAGAGAGAGAGAGAGAGAGAGGAGAGAGAGAGAGAGACAGACAGACAGACAGAGAGACAGACAGACAGACACACACACACACACACAGACAGCCAGACAGAGAGAGAGAAGGGAGGGAGAAGAGAAAGAAGAGAGGGAGAGAATAGCACTGTGAGAAAGAGGAGACGAAGATATAGAGGGGAGGGCGGGGGCAGGGGGAGAGGGGGTTGGCAGAGGAGGAAGGGGGGTGCTGTTTCTCTCGGAAGTCAATAGTCTTATGATTTCCTGTCTAACTTCGAATCAGCTGTACCGACGAGTTTATGATGAGGCTTGACTTTTTTTTTCATTCTCCTCTTTCGAACCCAATCTCTTGCTCGAGTGGTTTTCCTCAAGATGTTTCCTGAACGCTGCACCAAAGTGTTTCCTGTTTTTTTTTTTTTTTTTTTTTACCTGTATTTGGTCAACTGACTATGACGAATTACATATACAAGTGTATTTATACTTTATAAGGGCATGTTACTTGTATGCGTAACTGTGTGCTTATGTGTCTCTGTGTATCTGTTTACTGTGTCTGTTATCTAGCTATCTGTCTATATGCACATACGTACACACACACATACACATACACACATTCTCCCTCTACTACACACATACACACACACACACACACACATACACACACACATACACACACACACGCACACAGACACGTACAAACACACTTACACACACATTCACACTTACATCCTCCCCCCACTACACACACACTCACACACACACACACACACACACACACACACCACACACACACACACACACACACACACACACACACACACACGCAAACCACTCACCCACGCAAACCC
>NW_020871232.1:62072-72072 GCF_003789085.1 Penaeus vannamei
TTGTTTGTGTTAAGAATACTGGTTTGGATCTAAAACGATAAGTAAAGATTTTACTCTCTAGATCCTTTTTTCTAATCTTTTTTGTTTTGTATTGGTTGGTTGTACAAACTTTTACTTTTTATCTTTTTATTTTTTTTATCATTATTTTTTTTTGTCCGGTTTAGATCTTAGGTATATTTACTAATGGATTCTTAGACAACTATTTAATAAAACATCTGAAACTTTTCCTGACCTTTTTAAATGTTTCTGAGGCGGTTAATTCGTTTTAAGTGACTGTGGCTAATGGTATATATTTATTAAATATTTTTTTCTGTTATTATTATCTTTTTTTTTACTTTCTGTTGTTTGTTGACAATTTTCAGTTGGTTTATTTTTGTCTTTGTTCTTTGGTTTTAAGCAAAATTAACGGGACTGTTACCATGGCTTTGAAGATTGGAATTGTCCCACTTTTGTGCAATTTTGTACCACTTGTTAAAATTTCCTTCAATCTTTCTCTCTCTCTCTCTCTCTATCTATCTAGCTAGCTATCCGTCTATATGTCTCTCTATCTTTTGCTCTCTCTCTCTCTCACTCACTCACTATCTATTATTGTTCTTTCTCTCTCTCTCTCTCTTATATTTTTTTAGTGGGACTAATATAAACAAAATGTTGAGTAAATACGCATGTTCCTTTGTAAACATTTTGTTTAATTTAGTCAGCCTTGTTTTTTTCGTTTTTTTTTATTCTTTATTTTACTTTAATTTTTCATGCCTACGTCAGCTCGTTTAATTCATGTTCTCATTTTCATCCATCTCTTTGTTTTTTCTTTGTTGATTTTATCCTCAAATGTAATCCATTTTCCGCATGTTTGTTGCGAAATTAACAATGTTTGTTTTTCATTTTATATTTTATAAGAATTTGCTTAACGTTTTCTGTGTATTCTAAGTATCCATATGAATCTTTATTATGAATTCGTTTTTTTTTCCTGTATGTAAAAACATTTGTGTTTAAGGGTAAAAGTGTATGTCTGTCTGTATCTGTATATGTTTATGTGTGTATACACATATACATATGCGCACGTGTACATGTGCATCTGTGCGTGTGTGTGTGTGTGTGTAGTGTACATGTGTATGAATATGTTTGTGAATGTGTATGAATATGCATTTGTGTATATATCAGCGTGTTTGTTTGTATTTTTACTCAAAGCTATAACACCCCCCCCCTTTCCCATCATAACTTCGCCTTGAAGTTTCCTCTCACACACCTCTGTCACGGACTCAGCAGCGTCCTGAATCCCTTAAGTGGCGTCTCTTACTCCTGTAGTATTGACACAAAGTACCCTTACTGTGTTGTCTATCGCTATTCTGTTTGCTTTTGGGATTATCGGGATCATCCTGTGCCTGCCTTTGGGTTTTGGAGGGGGGGGGAGAGGGGGGAGGGGAAAGGGGGGGAGGGGATTCCTACTTCACTCTATCCTCGTGTAAAGTGGTTATTATCTTCAAAATCACTTTGATGTTTGTTTGTTTTTTTGTCTCCTGGGGTATTTTGTGAACGTTGTGGGGGGTAGGGGGATGGCTGCATACCTTTTGGTGTTCATATTATTAGGACATATTTTTATATGTATGTATTTCTATATTTATTTATTTCAGTAACTATTTTCATCAATTTGTAATATTCTAATGATTATATTCCTCCATTTATGTTATCTTGATAATTATATTTATCTTTATAATATTTCTTTTTTATATTCATATCTTTATATAATTCTTGTATTATATTTACCTATTTATGATATATTAGTATCTATTTTAGTATGTTTATTGTATCTGCTTATTTCATTTTGCTATCTATTTCCATCTACCTTTGAAAGAAAGTATAAACACATTATGTGTATAAAGATTAAATGAAACGATAAGAAAGGAACAACGTATAGTTACATATTGAGTCAGAATTAAAAAAAAATCTTTCTTTCTTTCGTCATTTACTTATCAAATTCTTCCCCTTCTGTATCTATATAATTTTCCATCAATCACTGCTTCTATCTATTCATCAACTGCTTCCTTTTTTTAACCCTTTAATTGATTTGTTCGCATAATGCATCATCAAGCTCCAGGGCATTTTTTTTCTAAAGCAGTTTACCATGAACGAAACCGAATGACTGCAAGCCAAAGTAGCCAAGCGACACTGTTTACAGGCCATTGCTACCTCCTCTTGGTGAATTTTAACATCTTGGGAATACTTGAGATTCTAGTGACTTCTGCCACTGCCCTATTTACTGTTTGGAAGCTCTATGTTTTCCATATATATTCATATTTCAGAGAGAGCTTCTGAGTGAGCTTTGTGCCTACTTTTGCTGGGTATACATCAGTGCAACTAGGGATAGAGAAGAGTTATCCTAGACAACGGTGTAAATTATCGTGTATCCTTATGACAGTTTAAAATTTCACCCCCAACCCTTTTGCAATATATTTGACTATATTTCTACTTTTATATACCATATAATATCCAAATACCTCCACAAGAATTTCTTGTATGCACGTATATATATGCCCCTACAATTTACATAATTTCTCATACATATGTGTCGCCAAACGGCTAATCTACAGAACATTGGTCAGTGTAGTGCACCCATGCACTGTTTTCTTCAGTGAGAATGATATTTATTCACTTTGTGGGGCATGTCAAAATACTGTGATGCATTTGATAAGGTCAACAAATAATTTTCATGGAGAAGAAGATGTATTTGTGTATGTTTATTGAAAGGATATTACATTTTTTTGGGGTGTGTTTTCAGAACACTGTAAATTTTTCTATTCAAGGTCGAGTAAACTTCCTATGAATGATAGAATAATTTCAAACTCACTATTATATATATATTTTTTTAACTGTATAATATGTACCAGGTATTGGTTCGGGAACTGGTGATGTTGCCAATGGGTGACAACTTGCAATTGCAAATATGTGAACAAAAATGTAAATCTAACGCCATATATGACGCCTAGGAGTATATATCATCATATTTGAAAAGGGTATATCTTTCTTATAACAAATCCATTTTTCCCAATCAAATGGTTAACATATTACCCTATATCTATCTCCGTGTCCATCTATCAGTATTCCTACCTCTCTGCCTCTAGAGAGAGAGAAACACAAACAAACAGACAAGCAAACAGACAGACGAAGAGACAGACAGAGATGCGATAGATTGTCCTCGATAGATAGACAGAAGAGCGCCACAAACCCCGCGAGCATTGAAGGACAGAACGAAAATGGGGAGCACTTGACAGCATTGTGAATTAGTAAGGAAAAGGTGACAGGTTGGTGGTGAGTATCATTTGATAACTGACCGGTTGGTGATGATTTTAAGTACAGTCAGACTCTACAATAACAATAAAACACAAGATCAACAAATACAATAGGAACAAACACAACAATTATAGAAATACTAACAACATCAACAACTTTAGCTTCAACAAAAACCAATAGAACAACATCAATACCAACATCAACAACTATTTCACCACCAAGAACATTTTCAACACCACCAGCAACACCATCATCATCAACAATATTTTCATCACCATCATCAACACCAACATCAACAACAACTTTACCACCAACAACATCAACATCACAATATCAACATTTTTTTCACTACCACCAACATCATCAACATCAACACACCACCAACAACATGATCATCACTTTCCTCCTCACCAACATCAACATTTCACCATCACTACCATTACCACCATCAACATCACTTACAACATCAGCATCAACATTTTCACCACCACTAACAACATAAACATTCCACCCCCACTCCCACCACTAACAACATCAACATCAACATTTCACCACCATCGCCTCCCCCCCCCCCCCTAAAAAGTCCGTTTCCGCCGACCCGCGCGAGGAAAAGCTCTCACGGCGCGAGCGGTGTTGCCTCTCGCGCCTTCCTGCCGCTGGTCCAGGACAGATGCTGGGTTCGTGTATTTGTTTTTATTATTCATATTGTTATTACTGTTGTCTTCTGTTTCACTGTCTTTTTCGTTCATTTCCTCTTCTTCATCATCTGATTATTGTTGTTATTATCATTAAAATGATTGTAATTGTTATTGTTATCATTATTATCATTATTGTTATTATTATTATTATTATTGTTATCATTATTATTATTATTATCATCATTATTATTATTATCATCATTATCATTATCATTATTATAATTGTCAATGCTGTTACTGTCATTATCATTATCATGATTGATATCATCATTATCAATACTATTACTACCATTATAACTTTTTAAATTATTGTTATTACTATTTTATTTTTATCATCACGACCATCATCATGATCATACCATCATTAACACCATCGCCATCATCATCCTCAGCCTTACAATCACCATCACAATCACCACCACCTCAATCACTTTAGTATCAACACCACCACGAGCACCATCACCATCAACATAATCACCAACATGATATTTACCACTAACATGATCTGTATATCTGTTATTACCATGGTAGATATAGATCGTTCAGTTGTTCATACTCTTGACCTCGAAAAACTTTCCTTCTTTCAAGTTCAAAAGTTTCCCTCAAGAAATGGACTCGAGTTGAACAATAAGTTTCATAATTAAATAAGCGAAGTTTCTGTTCCCTGTGTTGTAATTTCTCTTTGAAGGGTCTTCCTGTTGTTATCTGCGATCGTTTTAACATTGTACTTGTTTTAACTTGCATGTTTCTTGCTTATTTTTTTTTTTTTTTATTCTGGAATTTTCATTTCAATTTCTTTATGTTTTGTTTGTTTTTGATACTTTCATTTATCAGTTTATCAGTTTGTATTAACTATATTATCATTGTTATTACTATTTTTATTATCATTATTATTGTCATTATCATTATTATTGCTGTATTAGTTTATCGTCATTATCATTATTATTGCTGTAATTAGTATCATTATTTATTATATTATTATTACTGTTATTATTATCATTGTTTTTGTTGTTAGTGTTATAGAAATCATCACCATCACAATCACCATCGTCATCATAATCCTCCTCCTGATCACCATCACCATCATCATCATCATCAACATCATAACTGTCATACGGAATTGCAGAAGATTTCCACGTTACACTTTCTATTATCTTATCAGTACTTATTAATCCCTGTCTCCTTGTTGAAGAGATATGACCGTAAGAGATATGAGCATTCTGTTCCGTGAAGTCTCAACACTTTACAAGCTTGGTTCTCGATAGCTTTTTCTGGCGCATGTTCAGAACACGTTTAATTTCCGGCTGCTCCATATTTTCTGTCGTCTTCATATCCAGTTGTGTGTTTTTAGTATATATATATATATATATATATATATATATTCTTTTTTTTTTTTTTTTTTTTCATGCTGTTTTGTATTGTATTTTATTTTATTAGGTTTTACTTTATCTATTTGTTACTATTGTTTTGTGATTTATTCGTGTATTTTCTTGTATCGTTATTCAGACTTTTTTTTCCTCATTATTTTAATGTATTTTCCTCCCTCTTGTCGTGTTTTTTTTTTTAAATCTTCTTTCCTGTATTTTCCTGTATTTTTTTAATCAGTCGTATATTTTGTTATATTAACTTTCCGATCCTGTCTTGTAATCATTTCCTTTTATTCATTTCGTAATGCTGTGGTATATTTTACTCATACACACACACACACACACACACACACACACACACACACACACACACACACACACACACACACACACACACACACACATATATATATATATATATATTATATATATATATATATATATATATATATATATATATATATATAATAGAAAAGGAAAACAGCTACAACATGAAATGAAAATAAAAACGCTTTATTTGCATTTCCTTTTGTCGTTGTGTGTGTGTGCGAGTGTGTAAGTATGTGTTGTTTGCGTGTGTGTGGTTCCCTGTATTTTCCACTGTGTCTTGTATTTTCATGTTCTTTTCCCCATGCATTCTCGTATTCCTTTCAGTTATATTCCTTTTCTCGTCCATTCGTTATTTCTTTTATTCTCTGGACCAAGTTGGATGAGCAGGCCCTCGGGATGTGATTCAGGATTTGAAACTTTCTTTTTTTTTCACTTCCCATTTCTCTTGACTTTATCTCTTTGCTTGTGATATATTTCTTCTTGTTTGTTCTCAAGTTATGGTAGTGATTCAGTTGCCATTTTCTCGTTACTAAAGTCATTATCATTATTATTATCATTAATTTTCATCAAAACAATTACCACTATTACTGATATTTCTATTACCACCACTTCACCATTATTACTATTATTACTACCATTTTCGTTGTGACAAATGTAGAAAGATATGAATGATTATCCTCGCGATACGAGAGATATATTTAACCGAATATATCTTCGTCAGAAAAACGTGATGGGAACCCGTGTAAATACATCTTTTGTATTGTGAAGATATTCATTCTCGTCCGTAACTTTTCTACATGTTACCATCACTTTCACCACTATCTCCCTCACCAAGACCAAGACCAGTATCGCCATCACTGTTCGAGAATTAAACAGATTATAAAAGAGAAAGGCTTTCAAAACAGACATTGGTGATCTGTCCGAGATCCAGAATTCGCAAACTTTTTCTTTAATTGTTCTTTGTCCTTTTCATCTGTTCCTTGCAGTATTCTGTCATCCTTACCTTATTTCATTTATTTATATATTTATTCTCATAGTTCGATGTGTCTTTGAGCTTGTTGGTCGAACTTTGCTGTCCCTTTAAACTTTCCATCCTTCTAAAACGATTCTTGAAACTTTTGTACATTTAGATCTATTCTTGAAAGTTTCTTACTGTCGGTTTATAGAGAAAGCATGGGAATGTTTATAATGATAATGATCTTATTTATAAAAAGGATAATTGTGACAAATATAAATTTAAAAAATGGTATTATTCGTAGTCAGATAACAGTAATAGTAAGGATAATTGTGATGATGATGATGATGATAACCATGATAGTAAATGATAATGATGATAATAAAATTAATAATTATAATAATAATAATAATAATAATAATAATAATAATAATAATAATAATGATAATAATAATAATGAGTTTGATGATGATGGGAATGATAACAATAAAGAAAGTGGCAAAAACGAAGGTAATGATAATAGTCATAATAATGAAATTGTGGTAATAATGATAGTGAAAATAATATCAATGATAATGATAATGATAAAGATGATAATGATAATACTAAAATGATAATGATGATAATGATAATAAAAATAATGATAATATTAATGATAACGATCATAAGGATAATAATAATGATAATGATTATGATGATAATGATAATAGCACTGATGGAAATGTAACAACATTATTAATGATAATAATAACGTAAAAGCAACAAAAATGATAATGATAATGATAGCAATGATATAAAAGCGATAATAGTAGTAATACTTTTGCTGTTGATAATGCTAATGATGGCAAAAAATTATTTTAATATCATCATTATCACTTTCATTATTGTTGGTATCATTATCATTATGAACAAACGATGAAGATAATCGTATCCATGGTTATAAAAATAACGAAAATAATGATTATAACAATAAAAACAGTGATAATATTGGTGTTAATGATGATGATATCATTGAGAATAATGGTAAAACTAACACGAATGATAACAACAACAACAACAATAATGAAGATGTGGAGTTAACATCGAACAAATTGCAACAGGAACAACGAAAGGAAGAACAAGAGAACGCACGAATATACCGAAGGCCTTTTCCCTGAAGAAGCAGTGAAGCGAAAAGACCTTTGGCATATTCGTGTGTTTTCTTGTTCTTCCCTTCGTTGTTCCTTCGGCAATAATAAGATAAATAAAAGATAGTTTTAGTAACAATAATGCTAATAAAGACAACGATATTTACGGCAATAACAATGATATGCTAAATGATAATCACCAAAATACCAGTAATAGTTAAACAGCAAGAAAGCAACAAAAGCAACATCAACAACAATGAATTTCATGGAATGTTGCAGCGAAGACCCCCCCCCCCCCACGTTGTACCATTTCTCTCCGTTGCACCGAGTTGACAGGCTCCCGTCCACGAAGGGAAGCGACGTGTTGAACAATGTTGCATGGCGTGAAATCTATAATGAATATTATGGGTGTTGTTGTTATTGTTGTTATCGTCAATGCCATCATTATCATTATTATCATTATCATTGTTCTCACCATTCTTCTTAATATCATTATTATTATCATTATCATTATTGTTAATTGTTATTATTATATTTATCATTATTGTTATTATTATCATTATTATTGATATTATTGTAATTGTTATAGTACTAATAATAATAATAATAATAATAATAATAATAATAATAATAATAATAATAATAATAATAATAATTATCATTATTATTATTAGTTGTAGCATCATTATTATCATTATTATTATTATCATATTCACTATCATCATTATTATCATTATTATTTTCATTATTATTTTTATTATTATTATCATCATCATCATCATTTATATCATTATTTTATCATCATCCCTATTATTATCATTATCATTATTACTACTGTTATTATTATGTTTTCATCGACATCATCATCATTATCATTATTTTTATCATTATAATTATTACTACTACTACTACTATTACTACCTTTTAATTATTACTATCATTTTAAGTATTAACATTAATGGTATGATAATCTTGTTATCATAATCAATATTTCTCTTTTTTATTAATTATTTTTTCCCGCATTTATCATCAAAATTATTGATCATCACTGTGCCCTCCAATGATTCGCACGAAGCTTCGAACCCTTTTTTCAACACAGTGATTCGAAATCTTGAAGCCATTATTCGGACATTTCGGTCGAAACTTCGCGAACAGAAAGTGAAGCAAAAAAAAAAAAAAAAAAAAAAAAAAAAAAAAAAAAAAAAAAATCGTCATATAAGTGTACTTGATGTTTGGTAATTCAATCATGATAGAATTTAATTACGTGTTAGATAATTAGGAAAATTGATAATGACAGGCCTAAAATGAAATGCCTTTGAATCGCTAATGAGACGCGTCACTCTGATAGCGATAAATATAGTAAAGTTATTTAAGATTAATAGTTGGCTGAACAGTGACATGATAATGAAAGGGATAATTTTCTTTAATATGTCCTTCTAAAGTCATTTTGTTTCATTTTGGATAAATTTATTAATAGTTGTTATCAACATTTTCTTATTCTTTTTCTTTATTCATTTTTGCGGGTCATTGTTTGTTAAAGATATTCATCAATTGGATTTATAATAAAGGGAAAGAGAGAGAGGGAAGATGAGGGAGAGGGAGAGGAAGGGAGGGAGGGTGGAAGGGAATGAAAGAGAGAGAGAGAGAGTGAGAGCCAGAGAGAGAGAGAGAGAGAGAGAGAGAGAGAGAGAGAGAGAGAGAGAGAGAGAGAGAGAGAGAGAGAGAGAGAGAGAGAGAGAGAGAGAGAGAGAGAGAGAGAGAGAGAGAGTAAATAAGAGAGAGAGAGAGAGAGAGACTAAGAGAGAGAGAGAAGGAATGAGAGCGAGAAAATTTGCATTAACATTACCACACACGTTTTTGTCAAGTAATTAGTCACACCCACAATCATCCCTGTTATCAATAACAAATATCGTCTCATCAATTCTTAATTCATATCCATTATTGCCATTGAGAATATTGCAGAATTCAATGCGTCCTGTGACTTGTAAGGTCGGACCACGGACTCTAAATTAAGTGATGTAGAAGTAAAGTCTTTTTTAGAAAGTAAATTACAAACTACATTAAGTGATGTAGAAGTAAAGTCTTTTTAAGAAAGTAAATTACAAACTAGATTAAGTGATGTAGAAGTAAAGTGTTCTTAAGAAAGTAAATTACAAACTAAATTAAGTGATGTAGAAAATAAGTCTTTTTAAGAAAGTAAATTACAAACTAAATTAAGTGATGTAGAAGTAAAGTCTT
>NW_020871232.1:97072-99572 GCF_003789085.1 Penaeus vannamei
CCAGGACCCTCAGGAAGTGCCTGTTTCACGAAGCGTTGTACGACGCTGACAGTGCAAGGGCCAATTTGTAATAGGTGATCGGGGTGAATGTGTGGGGCGTCATTTATTAATAACTATGAATTGGTAGCTGAGTAGTGAATAATGGGTGAAGTTATAATGCATTTATGTTTCCATTTATTCTATCAATGGTTTAATGTCATTGAGAAGTAAGGAGTATTATGATCATGTTGATTCTTTGTGAGGGCGTGATAAACATATAACGATGATTAATTCCTCAGGAAATAACCATAAGTTATAGACGATATATAGATATATATATATATATATAATATATATATATATATATATATATATATATCATATAAATGTTTGTGTACATATATATGTATATATATATATATATATATATATATCGAAATGTTTGTGTACATGTGTGTGTGTGTTTGTTGTGTGTTGTGCATATATATATATATATATATATATATATATATATATATATATATTATATATATATATATATATATATATATATATATATACATACATATATATACACAATCCATCTGCGTGTTTATGTATGTATATATATATATATATATATATATATATATATATATTTATATATAATATGTATAATACATACATATATTACACATTATTCCATCTTTATATAAAACACAGCAGTAGAAAAGGGGTTATTCAAGTCCTTTCTTGCTGGCGGCGGTGAGCAGCGATTTTCAACCTTATAGGTGTAAATGTTTAGGTATCGATTCCCTTGTTTTCGTTTTATTCCGTCTGGCGCCTCCCACGGTTGCTTGAACGTGGGCCTCTCAGGGCAAGAAGGGCATGATCTCTCTGAGCCAGGTCTGGTGCTTGTTTATATGTATGTACATGTGTGTGCATATTATATATGTGTGTGTGTGTGTGTGTGTGCATCCGCGTGTGTGTTTATGTACATGCGTATATATATATATATATATATATATATATATATATATATATATATATATATATATATATCGTGTTTGTGTGCATCCGTGTGCGTGTTTATATGTATATGTATGTGTGTGCACATATATATATGTGCGTGTATATACCAACAAAAAAAAAAAAAAAAAAAAAAAAAAAAAAAAAAAAAAAAAAAAAACGGATCCCCCTAACCCCCCACCCTTCCCCCTCCCCCAGTCTACTACGTGCTGGTGGCGTCCTACGAGGTGCAGTGGGACTTCGTGCTGGCGCTGCGGGAGGAGGCCGGCGACCACCTGGCCGAGTACGCCATCGTCACCATCGACGACGACAAGTACAACGGCGGGAGCGAGACCCAGGTCGTGCGAGGTAAGGCTTCTGCTCGATGCGGGTCATTCACGCTTATGGACGCGTGTGCAACCAGATGCATGCGCGCACACTTACCCTTACTTTTAAAACCTTCGCCAGTGCTGGCTCGCTTCGAACCTCTGAGGCCCGTACTTTTAAAACCTTTCGCCAGGGCTGGCGAAAGGTTTCGCCGGGCGATCCGGAATTTCGTACTTTTAAAATCATGACTGGCGAACGTTCGCCAGGGTTGGCGAAAGATCATATTGGAACTGCCTGGCGAAGCAAAGGCGCGAGAGCTGTTTGAAGACCATTTTCTTGCTTTCAAGTTATAAATTAGTAACACATTTGTGTATGATATGATGTAGGAATCACATTGAAATTCTAAAATATCTTAAAATCATAATTTATTATGAAATAACGTATATACGTATTTTTTTTCAAGACCTTCGATGTTCCAGTCGAGAGCTCAAGACATCAGCTGTATTCCTACCCCCCTACCCTACCCCCACCCCCCCGAGATGACTTATTTAGATTTAGGTTGTTATTTTGGTTGTAAGGATAATGTTCTTTTCACAAATGTTACCAGAAGTGTTTTTTATGGCGGCATGTTTACTTTTGGCTATAGAAACATAGCTGTAGTGCTCCATCGCCCTATAATGAGGCGTTTCTAATGAAACCCTTGTAGGCCTACAGATCAATTTCTTATATCAGTTAGGAATAGTAAAATAGTAATCTTTAAACTCTTCTGTTAAAGTATAAAGTTATTTTTTGTATAAAAGTGTAAAGTTGATATAGTATAGTATAAAGTACTTTTAAAACCTTTCGCCAGTGCTGGCGTTCGCCTGGCGAAGCTTCGCCAGGCGAACCTCTGAGTGAGGGAGGCCTTACTTTTAAACCCAACGTTTCGCCAGGGCGGGCGCGAAGGGATCGCCAGGCGCTAACATCTTGCATTCCCGCTAAATCTAGCGCAAATTTGTTTACATCTGCAGTGCACATAACATAACCTAAACTTAATTGTTAACCTCGAGAGAAGA
Organism: Penaeus vannamei; assembly: GCF_003789085.1. Taxonomy (NCBI): domain Eukaryota; kingdom Metazoa; phylum Arthropoda; class Malacostraca; order Decapoda; family Penaeidae; genus Penaeus; species Penaeus vannamei. The sequence goes on from NW_020871232.1 coordinate 99,421, forward strand.
CGAAAATGTTGTTTCCGCAATAGTCTCACTTTATACTATAACAAAGGAGTTAAAATTTAACATTATGTTATAACAAAGAAGTTGAAAATATCTTTATACTATAACAAAATTAACTTTATACTTTATGCTATACTACACTTTATACTATAACA
>NW_020871232.1:109572-114572 GCF_003789085.1 Penaeus vannamei
TATGGAACTTTCTTCTCTATACAATTGACGAACGAGGTTTTACGTACGATTCCGTCAATGTTTTCTTGAGAGCTCCTTCCAATATATATATGTACACCAAATAGCTTTTTTTCTGACCCCCCCCTCCCTCTCCCCCTCCCTCAGGCACTACCGGTACGAGCAGCGTCTGGCATGTCTCCTGTGGAAGATTGACATGCGTGAGGTGACCATCCTCAACGACCCGGCCAAGGTCCCGTCCCACGCGCCCGTGAACAACAATACGGTGAGATAATTCATACTGCTGTTATTGCTATCATTATGAACATTATCATTGATATCATTACTATTTTTTACTACTACTACTATAGTAATTATTTTTGACATCATAGTTATTATCGTTATGATAATTTTTATTAAGATAATATCTATTACTGTTATGATCATTGTTTTTGTTATCATTCTTATTATATTTTTTCTTATTTTTGTTATTGTCATTATCATCGCTTTTATTATTACCATAATTATCATCGTTATCAGTATCACAATTTTCTGCACCAGTATTAGCATAAACATCAGTATTAACGCAAGTAATGTTATTATCATCATTACCATTTTCCTTCTTCTTGTCAGATTTTTTTTCCTCTCTCTCTTCTTACTTCTTCTACTTGCATTTTTCTTCTTATCAGTATATTTATTACAGCTCTTCCTATTTTCCTCAAGAGCAACAGCAACTCGATCCTCATTTTCAAAGTTTTATCTCATACATCATATAATTTTCTATGGAACTTTCTTCTCTATACAATTGACGAACGAAGTTTTCCTTATACTAGTCAAATAACTTATAATTATAGGCCTATCTACATGAATTCAGGTAAGACTGATTATGAAAAGAACAAGTTTATGAACCAATGCCTTCCAGGTGTATCCGTTTCTGGGAAAAGGTATTTCTTCGCCCTTTTGTTGCGGCTCAAAGTCAGCGGTGGAGCTCGGGGTTAAAGAACGCCGAGAAGAAGCATCTTTGCTCCATTATGTTCAAATACGAAAAAGTGATATATGGATCTATCGTATCTCAATCTATCTATCTATCTATTGTATTCTTAACTCATCTTATCTATCAATATATATAGTAATATAATAGAGTATATAGTTATATACTATATATTACCTATATATATTCAGACAGAGAATATATAATATATGTCGTGGTGTGTGCAGTGTGTGTGATGTGTGTGGTGTGTGGTCTTGTGTGTGCTGTTTTTAGTGTCTGTGTATAGTTGTGTGTGAGTAGACAATCACAGTGCATGCACACGAGCACACACAAACACACACAGCACACACACCCAACAACAACAACAGCAACCCACAACGACACACAGCGCGTCACACGAGAGCACCACGAACACCACTACCTACCACACCCACACACACAGCAGCACCACAACCACGACAACACACACGCACGAAAACGAAGTGATATCCATATAGATGTTAGAAAGTACAAGCCACCCCCCCTCCCGTCCTGGGCCTTATCCTTAGGGCATAGTAATCGAGTAGGTAAGGCCTTATGTAATCTAACCAGAAACCATAATAGGTGCATGGACGTGGGCTTCATTATAAATATCTATCATGTTAAATACTTATAGGTTTAGCATATTACGTAATCATTACATTGAGGGTGAGTTTATGTAATTGATAAATATATATATATACATATATATCTATAGCATAACATATTATTAATATATATTACTATATACTATAATATATAATAACTAATATATATAGATATATATATATCGTGTGTGTGTGTGTGTGTGTGTGGTGGTTGGTGTGTGTGTGCTGTGTGTGTTGCTGTGTTGTGTGTGTATATTACATACATATTGTAACTGTGAATATATTAGCGTATTACAGTCCCCAAAAAAGTGCTACGGGCAGCGTGTTTCCAGGTTGTCATTTGACTATAAGGAAAGAAATGTTTGTATTAACATAAGCGACGCACACGCATACATACGGAGATAGACACCAGCACAACAAACAACGACAAACGCACGCGACGACATACAACCGCCACACACACAACGCCACAACCACACGTAAAACACAAACAAACACACAACACACCACAACTCACACACTACACACACCACCAGTCTATCACACACAGCACATGACACACACAGCAAACACCAGCACACGAAAACCACAAAACCCACCTCTCTACGACCAACACACACAAGATAAGATAGAGCAGATATAATATAAAGATGAGAAGGTAAAAAGAAGTATAGAGAAGAAGATTAAGAGAGAGAGAGAAGAGAGATAGGGAGAACTGAAACAATAAAGAAGTTAAAACGAAGTGAGAGAAGAGAAGAGAGGAGAGGAGAGACGAGGAAGAGGGAGGCGCGCCTGGAGAGGGCGGCAGCGAGGCCGAGGAGAGGACCGGAAAGGAGAGAGGGAATGACCAGAAAAGAGGTGAGACGAGCACGAGGGCAGAGAGGAAGGAGAGCGCGAGAAGCAGAAAGGGAGGGGGAGAGGAGAGAGATGATCATGGGGAGGGAGGCGAAGACTCGAGGCAACGAGCCCTGAGAGGAGGGCGGGGCCTCGGAGGGAGGGGGGACGATCGGAGGAGGCTCCGCGAGGGATCTGGGGCGGTGGGCAAAGAGGGGGGAAGTGGTCGGTGGGGGTGGAGGAGCGAAAGACAACCGACGAAGGAGAGAGGCACGGAAGGAGGAGGTAGGACGGCGCGCGAAGTACGAGGAGGAGAGGGACGAGAGAGAGAGAGACAAGAGAAGAGAGAAGAATCAGTAAGAGTGGTGGGAGAGAAGGAGGAAAGGAGGGAATGAGGGGAGACTCAGACAGCCAGAGTGAAAGAGGGAAATGCCTAATAAAGCATGATCTCTTAATGCCTCACTTGAGCTAAACGTACAAAAACGTCCTCTTTAAGGACTCGTCTCTCTCCGTAAATAATTCAGAGTAGCGACACGAACTGCTTATAAAAAAGAAACCAGCTTTCTTGATATTCAGTCTTGAACTTACAGGTGTAAACAATGCCTTTATTTGAAAGTAGGACTATTTTTTCATACGCATTCACGGGTCAAAGTCCGCATGCACTCACAGCCTGGCGTGAGTTTCAACACGTCGCCCATAGATGGCGCGATATTCATGGAGTCCGGAGTGAAAGAGACACAAGGAGGGGAAAGAGAGGGAGAGGGAGAGGCAAGAATTGGGAGGTAACGAGGCAAGGAGGCCAGAGAAAGGGAAGAAGGATAAAAAGGGAAGGGAACGAAGATAGAAAAGGAAGTGAAAAATAGTGGAAGAGAAAGGGAAAGGAAGTAGGCCATAAGGCGGGATAGGAGGAGAGCCAGGCGGTCGGATGGCAAATGTTGGTTATTCTGTATTCAATATAACGGGCGGAAATCACCATATACAGACTAGATTTAGTGAAAACTGAGACAACAGTTTCGATATTCTGTTGGATTTTATCTTTAGGTCTGGTCAATATTCCAATAACTGTTATTATCATCACTATCATCCTCATTTTCAGTATCGTTATTATTGTTATTGCCGTTATCATTATTATCATTTTCTTTATTATTTCATCAGTTATCTTCATCACATTATTACTATTACTATGAAATTCTATAAGAGAGAGACCTTATTGGGTATGGGCTGTTAGAATCCTTCTTCCTTATTTAGTGTCTCTCTCTCTCTCTCTCTCTCTCTCTCTCTCTCTCTCTCTCTCTCCTCTCTCTCTCTCTCTCTCTCTCTCTCTCTCTCTCTCTCTCTCTCTCTCTCTTTCTCTATGTATCTATCGAGTCAACTGCTTGGTAGGCAATTATGCCCCCTGCTGTGCCACTACCATTTGTTGTTTAATTGTCTTGCTCACACATTCCCCTATCTTAAAAATAATAATGAGGCCATTAATAAAGATATACAGTATGCAAGGGGGAGGAGGAGCAACAGCGGGGTAAAAAATGTACAAATAGGCCTACATTCCGCATTAACACTTTTCCCTTCCACCCTACCTCATTAACCAAGGGAAACATCGATTTAGTTCCTTTCCATTTTATTTCGTGTATTCCTCTTGCGTTCAGTTACGTAGCTGCGGTTACGACGTGGTGTGTACTTAAATCATTACCACTTCAAACGTTATTATTTCTGTACACTCAAGGGGCGAGAGAACGTTTGATAACATCTTCCTGGTTTATGCTTCTACGCGTCGCCGATAGATGGCACAGTATTCGCCGCGTCCAAAGTAAAGGAGGAAAAGGGGCGGAGCGAGCAAGGGGAAGAAGATAAACATGGAGAGACCTGTTGAGGATAGAGAACAAAGGGTGGGTGTTTTATGGTCAATAATGTTATTGGAACTTCTGTCATTATCGTTATAAGTTATTATAAAAATGCGAGAAGCAATCTGGTAGGGGTTGTTCCGGTTGTTCGAGGTTTATTTCCCTCTTCCTGTTTTTCTCAATCTCTCCCTTTCTCTCTCTCCCTCTCTCCCTCTCCTCTCTCTCTCTCTCTCTCTCTCTCTCTCTCTCTCTCTCTCTCTCTCTCTCTCTCACTCTCTCTCTCTCTCTCTCTCTCTCTCTCTCTCTCTCTCTCTCTCTCTCTCTCTCTCTCTCTCCTCTCTCTCTCTCTCTCTCTCTCTCTCTCTCTCTCTTCTCTCTATCTCTCTCTCTCTCTCTCTCTCTCTCTCTCTCTCTCTCCCTTCTCTCTCTCTCTCTCTCTCTCTCTCTCTCTCTCTCTCTCTCTCTCTCTCTCTCTCTCTCTCTCTCTCTCTCTCTCTCTCTCTCTCTCTCTCTCTCTCCTCTCTCTCTCACCCCCCCTCTCTCTCTCTCTCTCCCTCTCACTTTCCCCCCCTTCTCTCTCTCTCCCTCTCTCTTCCCCCCTTCTCTCTCTCTCTCTCTCTCTCTCCCTCTCCGTCTTCCCCTCTCTCTCTCCCTCTCCCTCTCCGTTTTCCCCTCTCTCGCTCTTTCTTCCCCTCTCTCTCTCCCTCTCCGCCTTCCTCTCTCTCTCTTTCC
>NW_020871232.1:123747-128747 GCF_003789085.1 Penaeus vannamei
TCTCTCTTTCTGTGTCTCTCTCTCCCTTTCCTTGTATCTAAATTTGTCTCGTTTCATGAACCATGTTTTCATTTTCTTTTCCTGGGTTTTCTTTTATCTTTATTCTTCTCTCTCTTCTCTCTCTCTCTATCTCTCTCTCTCTCCTCTCTCTCTCTCTCTTCTCTCTCTCTCTCTCTCTCTCTCTCTCTCTCTATCTCTCTCTCTCTAGTATATATATATATTATATATTATTATAATATATATATAATACTATATATAAATAATACCGCTCCTCACTCTTTCTCTCTGTCCTGTCTGTCTGTCTGTCTGTCTTTCTCTCCCTATCTCTCTCTCTCTCTCTCTCTCTCTCTCTCTCTCCTCTGCTCTCTCTTCTCTCTTCCTCTCTCTCTCTCTCTCTCTCTCTCTCTCTCTCTTCTCTCTCTCCTCTCTCCTCTCTCTCTCTCTCTCTTTCTCTTTCTTCTTTCTTCTTCCAAATTTTAGTCTTGTCTTTGACGCCCGATATGTTATTCACCTTTGCCTGTTATCTTTTCATCTATTCCTCTTCCTTCTTAACCTTCCTCTTCCTGTATTCATTACACTTTTATCTTTCATCCCTTTGCCCAGTATGTCTGTTATCTGATTTTCCTTTTTTATCTTTTTAGAATTATTCGTCTCTCTCTTCTCTCTTCTATTTATTGTACACTTTCGTATTTCATCTCTTCGTCCAATATCTATTTATTTCGTTTGAACCTTTATCTCTTATTCTCTTCGTCTCTTTTCCTCTTCCTCTTCCTGTACTTATTATAGTTTTGTCTTATTTCCATTCTACAATGATTATCTAGTTTCGTGTTTCATTCCATCGTTTCAGTATATTATTGCATTTCCTCTTTGTCTTCTTTCTTATATGCTTTGATTTTTCAATTTTCTTCTTTCGTGTGTTATCTGATTTTCCCCTTTGCCCTCTTTCGTATATCATTGATTTTTCTTTTCCTCTTTTTATATTATTTGATTTTCCCTTTTCATCTTTCCTATACTATTTGATTTTTCCTTTTCTCCTTTCTTATATTATTTGATTTTTCCTTTTTTCTTCTTTATATCATTTGATTTTTCCTCTTTTTATATTATCTGATTTCCTTTTTGAATTCTTTCTTATAGTATTTGATTTTTTCCTTTTCCTTTTTCGTACATCATTCAATTTCTCCTTTTACCTCTATCTTCTTTACTCCTCCTCTTCTTTTTTGTTTCATACCTCACTCCTTCGTTCAATACGCATTCTATCTGATATTTTCTCTCTCCTTTGAAGACGAAAAAAAAATCGATACCTTTGTAGTCAGGAATTGTTCTTGTTAATGGCGATTATAAATTGCTGATTGATGTCAGTAGAAAGAAAGAAAGAAGAGAGAGAGAGAGAGAGAGAGAGAGAGAGAGAGAGAGAGAGAGAGAGAGAGAGAGAGAGAGAGAGAGAGAGAGAGAGAGAGAGGAGAGAGAGAAGAGAGAGAGAGAGAGAGAGAGAGAGAGAGAGAGAGAGAGAGAGAGAGAGAGAGAGAGAGGAAGGAGGGAGGGAGGGAGGGGGAGGGAGGTGAGCGGGAGGAGAGAGAGAGAGGGAGAGAGGGAGAGAGAGAGAGAGAGAGAGAGAGAGAGAGAGAGAGAGAGAGAGAGAGAGAGAGGAGAGAGAGAGAGAGAGAGAGAGAGAGAGAGAGAGAGAGAGAGAGAGAGAGAGAGAAATTGATGTTGATGTCGATAATGAATCCAGCATAAATAAGCTTTTGTTGAGGTCTTTGGATAACTTATCGACGTTGCAAATTTTCTTTTTCTTCTTCTCATTTTTTCTTCTTTTTATTTGATTCATCTAGATTTTCTTCCTCTTTCCTCTTTCTTTTTAAGCGCATTAATGGAACCAAAGTTGATTTTTAAGTCACTGATAGGTCAGGTGTACCAGGAATGATGTTAATTGCTTTATTAATCTAATCCTTAGTGAAGTAGCTAAATGAAGATATAAAACTAAGAGCTTTTTGTTTCGTGTGGATCAATACGTCAATCTGTTCACTTCGAATTACGTCACCATTGACTGCCGTTTTTTAATCTTATTTTTTCTCTCTGCCTGTCTGCTTGTCTGTTTGTCTGTGTCTGTGCGTCTGTCTGTGTTACTGTGTGTGTCTGTTTCTCTCTCTCTGTCTCTGTCTGTTTCTCATCTCGCCCACTTTCTCCTTATCTTCTTTTAACATTAGTCATTAAAATTCATTAACCACGAATCCCTTGCACCAACACTAGAAAAGAAGAAAAAATAGAAGAGAGTGAGAGAGAAGAGGAGAGAGAGAGAGAGAGAGAGAGAGAGAGAGAGAGAGAGAGAGAGAGAGGAAGAGAGAGAGAGAGAGAGAGAGAGAGAGAGAGAGAAAGAGAGAGAGCGAGAGCGAGAGCGAGAGAGAGAGAGAGATTAAAAAGAGACGGACGGTGCAATTCCGGAGCGATCGCACCAAGAGGGCCGCCCTCCCTTTTCCCGGAGGACGAGTGAACAAGGTCTTTCGAGGTCTTCCGAGCGCATAAGGACCCTTTCGCGTAAAGGCCTTTTCTCAAAGTCGTTGCCGCGAAACGAGAAATGGTACAACAATCGTCACGTTTCGAGTTCAATGAGATCCTTCTCAGTCGCTAATACCTGAGACGAAACTATTATCTGGGATTGTAGTTTCGTCTGAGTCGAAAAAGATGCGGTTTTCTTATTTTTTCATTTTACTTGTGGTTTCATTCGAACTTCGTTAGCTAAAAGTGTTTTATATAATATCCATGATAATCAACATTATATAAGAACACCGGCATTAGCAATCAAACAAATAAACAGATAAATTAAGAAATAAGCAAATACACACCAACAGAGATAAAATAATAAACACAATACCTACAACTACGATTAAAAAAGAAATATACATATTTTTACCACAACAGACCTTACCATCGCGTACTCCCGCAATCGAGTTAAAAAGGGTTTCCTTAATGAGGCTTCCCTTTCCTCCAGGGCATGATGTTCCTGCACGACAGCGAAATCGTGTCTCACGGAAACCTCCGATCGAGCAACTGCCTCATCGACTCCCGCTGGGTGCTGATGGTGGCCGACTTCGGGCTCCATGAGTTCAAGGGTAAGCCAAAGGGTTTTCCTGTGGATTTTCCGCTGTGGTTTTGGTGTTGTTATTGTTGTTGTTACGTTTTCCGTGGGTTTTCCGTTGTGGTTTTGGTGTTATTGTTGTTGTTACGTTTTCCGTTTTTCGTTGTGGTTTTGGTGTTATTGTTGTTGTTACGTTTTCCGTGGGGTTTCCGTTGTAATTTTGGTGTTATTGTTGTTAAGTTTTCCGTGGGGTTTCCGTTGTGGTTTTGGTGTTGTTATTGTTGTTGTTACTTTCGCCAAGGAGGTGATGTTTTCGGGCGCGTTTGTTGGTTTGTTTGCTTGTTTGTTTCTTAACAGGATAACTCAAAAAGTTGTAAATAGATTTTTTCTGAATATATTACCAAAGATGTGACTTAGCCTAACTTAAATGCCATCACATTTTGGTGGCAATATGGATATTATTTGTTCACTTGTTAACAGGGTAACTCAAATAGTTATGAAAAGATTTTATGAAAATTTTACCAAAGTGCCTTTGATTTTTTTTAATGATTACACCTGTTACCCCCATTGCCTTGCCTACGCGAAAAAGGTTAATGTACTTCTTTGTTATAGTTTTATTGCATCGGTGATCCTATTACCTTGGCGGAATTGTTATTGTTATTATTTTATTATCAGTATTGTTGTTGTTGTTATCATTATCATTATTATTATTGTTATTGTCATTATTGTTATTATTATCATGATCACTATCGTTATTATTGTCATCATTATTATTATTATTATTATTATTATTATTATTATTGTTATTATTATATCATCATCATCCATCATCATCATTATTGTTATTATTAAATATTATTATCATTAGTATTATTATTATCACTATTATCATCATGATTATAATTATCATCACCATCATTATCATAACCAATACTATTATTATTATCATCATCATCATCATGAATTTTATTGTTATTCCCATTTTCATCAGCATAACTATAAACATTCTCGTTATCATTATTTATATATTCATTTATCTGTTTTATTTTCTTCTCTCTGTATGTGTGTCATTCGTATATACGTATATATTTTTTTTCTAGCTGAATCTATTTTTATTCCATTTTAATCGCTTTTCCGATTTCTCTCCTGAATCCGTTTATTCCTTGTTATTTTTGTTATTTTTATTTCCATGTTATTTTCCCTCCATCCTATCTGCAATCCTTCTTTTTTATTTCCTTTAAATCCAATTCCGTAGTCAGTTCTGTTTTCTTTTTTTTCTTGGTATCGAATACTATATTTTTTCGCTAAGAGGATTTGAATGTGTATGTATAGACGCCGTGAAACATGTGGCTTTGCGTTTATGTTTTTCTTTTTTGCGATTCCATTGTTTTTGTTTTTGCATGATGTCCTGTGTCATTTTCATTGTTTTTGTGTGTGTCTTGGGGGGGGGGGCATTTTAACCTGTCATTTTCATTGTCTTTTATTTTTTTTTTTTTTTTTTTCGCTGTCATTTTCATTTTTTCAGGTGTTGATATTGTGGGTTGTGATGTCATTTGTGTTATTTTTTTCTGTTGTTGATGTAATTGTTGTTTTTGTCGTGCCCTCGCTTTTTTCTGTTGCTGTTGATATAAATATTTTGCTTATGTCTTGCTTTTATCGTCTTTTCTTCTCGTTATTTGGATTTTATTGTCGTCTTATTGCTGTCTTCGCTGTCATCCGTGCTAACATCATCGCTGCACTTCTTATCTTTTTCGCAAAATATTTTTTTCGCGCAGAATTTCCGCTTTCCACTCTGCCTCCGAGTGCGCTTTCTACTGGGTGTTATTTGGCAGTCAGGGTGCTTCTCAAGGGCGCTCTGAGACATCATTTCACGCTCACGGATTCCTGGGCTTCTCGCTCGCTCTTTCTCGGGATCTCGCTCTCT
>NW_020871232.1:133747-143075 GCF_003789085.1 Penaeus vannamei
CTATGTGGGTAGTCCTATGTGCTATGTTGGGGTTTGTTTTGCTATGTGGATAGGCCTATGTGCTATGTTGGGGTTTCTTTTGCTATGTGGGTAGGCCTATGTGCTTATGTTTTGGGATTTCTTTGCTATGTGGATGGCGCTATGTGCCTATTGGGGTTTCTTTTGCTATGTGGATAGGCCTATGTGCTATGTTGGGGGGTTTCTTTTATGCTATGTGGATAGGTTAATTGCTATGTTGGGGTTCTTTTGGCTATTATGGATAGGCCTATGTGCTATGGTTGGGGTTTCTTTCTGTATGTTTTGCGTAGGCTATTGTGCTATCTTGGGGTTTTCTTTTTTGCTATTTGTGGGTAGGTCTATGTGTTATGCTGAGGGGGGTCTTTTGGGTTTATGTTGAGAGTTCCTTTTTTCTGGTGGTAGGACTATTGTGTTATGCTGTGGGGTGTCCTTTGGTTATGTTGGGAGTTCCTTTTGCTATGTGGGTAGGCCTATGTGCTATGCTGAGGGGGGTCTTTTGGTTATGTTGGGGAGTTCCTTTTTCCTATGTGGGTTAGGCCTATGTGCTATGCTAGGGGGGTCTTTTGTTATGTTGGGGAGTCCTTTTTCTGGCGGGCGAGTCTGTATGGCCTTTGATGTTAGGGGAACGTCTAGTTGAGGAGAAGGAACTTCGGCGGCGTATTTTGTGTAGTTGTCAGACGGAGATTAGATGGAGATGAGGTGTTTGCTTTTCCCTTGTGTGCATTTGTGTGTGTGTGTGGTGGGTGTTTGTGTGCGTGTGTGTGTGTTGGGTGTCTGTGTGTGTGTTGGGTTGTTTGTGTGTGTGTTGGGTGTTTTGTGTGTTGTGGGTGTTTGTTCTGGTGTGTGTGGTTTGGTTGTTTGTGTGTGTTTGGTGGGGTGTTTGTGTGTGTGTGTGTATGTTGGGTGTTTGCGCGTGCCTTTGTGTGTGTGTGTATTCTGGTTGTGGTGTGTGTGTGTTGGGGTGTTTGTGTGTTGGTGTTGTATGTTGGGTGTGTGATGTGTGTGTGTATGTGGGTGTTTGTGTGTGTGTTGGGGTGGGTGTTGTGTGTGTGTTGGGGTGTCTGTGTGTGTGTTGGTGTGGGTGTTTGTGTGTGTGTTGGGTGTGTTATGTTCTCTGTGTGTGGTGTTGGGTGTTTGTGTGTGTGTTGTGGTATCTGTGTTGTGTGTGTGGGTGTTTTGTGTGTGTGTTGGGGTGTCTGTGTGTGTTGTTGTGTTGGGTGTCTATTGTGTGTGTGTTGGGTGTTTTTCTATTGGTTGTGGGTTGGGTGGGTGTGTTGGGCTGTCTGTGTGGTGTGTGTGTTGGGTGTTTGTGTGTGTGTTGGGTGTTGTTGTTGTGTGGTTGGGTGTCTCTCTCTGTGTTGTCGTGCGCGCCTTGTGTGTGTGCTGATGTGTGTGTGTGTGTTGTGTGGTGTGTTGTGTGTGTGTCCGTGTGTGTGTGTGTGTTGGGTGTTTGTTATGTGTGTGGTGATGTGGGTGTTTGTGTGTGTGTGTGTTGGGTGTGTGTGTGATGTGCGTGTGTGTGTTGTGTTGTTGTGTGTGTGTGTGTTTTGTGTGTGTGTGTGTCGTGTGTTGGGTGTTTTGTTGTGTGTGTGTGTGTGTGTGGGTGTTTTGTGTGTGTGTGTGTGTTGGGTTGTTTTGTGTGTGTGGTGTGTTTATGTGTTTTGTATGTCGAGTGTTTGTGTTGCGCGCCTGTGTGTTGTCATGTGTTTGTATGTGAATGGTTTGTTGTGTGTGTTTATGTGTTTGTATGTTGAATGTTTGTGGTTGTGTTTATGTGTTTGTATTGTTGAGTGTTTGTGTGCGTGTGTGAGTGTTTATGTGTTTGTATGTTGATATGTTGTGTTGTGTGTTTTTATGTGTTTGTTATGTTGAATGTTTGTGTGTGTTCTGTGTTTGTATGTTTGAGTGTTTGTGTGCGTGTGTGAGTGTTTATGTGTTTGTACTGTTTGATGTTTGTGTCGTCTGTGTGTGTGTGGTGTTGGATGTTTGTGGTGTGTGGTTGTGTTGGATGGTTTGTGTTGTGTGTGTGTGTGTGTGTTATGTGTTTGTATGTTAAGTGTTTGTGTGCGTTTGTGTGGTGTGTTGGGTTTGTTTGTGTGTGTGCTTGTGTCTAGTTACTGTGTGTATATTACTCTACTGACGCAAAATAAAATAGAAAATGGCTGCTCTTCAAGTAAAGTCAGGTGAGTATTTTCTGTTGTGTAAACCCAATTCGAATTCTACCATAATTATTCCAGTATGTTTAGCAACATACACACAACCTACAGAATGAAAACAAAAAGAAACAAGTTCCGTGTTATACAATATGTGCCTTTTCACATATTTCCCCTTCTCCCTCCCTCCCTCCCTTCCTTTCCTCTCTCTCCTCTCTCTCCTCTTCTCTTCTCTCTCCTCTCTCTCTCTCTCTCTCTTCTTCTCTCTCTCTCTTCTCTCTCTCTTCTCTCTCTTCACCCTTCTCTAACTCTCTCCCTCCCCCCACTCCTCTCCTTCCTCCCACCCTCCTCTCTACTCCTCCTTTGCCTACCCTCTTCATCTCAAATAAATGGACTCTTTTTTCCGCCTTTCTCGCTTCGTCGTTGGCGGCCCAGAATCGCTTATCGTGGACCCATGAAGACCCGTGATGTTTGATCGTACCCTTTTTTTAATTTTTTTTTTATGGAGGGGAAGACAATAAGATAGCTTCGTGTGAAGAGTGAAGTGAAGGATTCCAATGTCGCTGATTTTTTTTCTTTTTTTTTTTTTTGTGGTTGGTGGTGGGGGTATTCGTACCATTTTTTGGTCTAGTTTATTTTGATGGTCATGGTTATGCCGTCTTTTATTTAGGCAATTACCTCTCTGTTTCCATGCTGCAATAAGAGTTTAGTTTTGATGGTATGTTATCCGGTCTTTTTAAGTTTGCCCGTGTTGGTTTTTGTTATTGCTGTGGGATGTTGAATCTTTTATTTTCCAGCCTCGTCAACATTAAAGTATCTAAATCCATCATCATCAACATCAATTTCAACATCATGAATCATCTATTATTGCATTCCTTTTACTTAATTTATTTTTCTTGTTGCTAAGTTAATAAACAAGTATATAAAAAAATAATAAAATAAAACTACAAAAAGTACTATATAGCTGTAATAATTACAGTAAAATGTAACAAGCGTTTTAAAATTTGCTGTGTAACCCTCTAATCATCCTCCCAAGAGATGATGACGTCACTTATAACTAAATCCCGGCCAAAAAAAGGAAAACTATAAGGAAGCAACTCGCCCTAAATTCACTTCTAGGAAAACGACGATCAAGAACTACGTGACCATTGACAAGCAAAAATTTGGTGGAAAGGTTATCGAATGAAAGACGATATCAACGTAATATCTTCACAAGAACACGTATTTAACCTCGCTTTCGATTCTATCTTCGTCAGAATATGCACATAGACTCGAAGATATAACCTCGAAACCGGTTAAAATACATCTCTTGTATTGTGAAAGATAAATATTCGTTCTCATTCATACCTTCACCAAATGTTGGTCCCTTTCAAATGCCGTCACGTAGTTCTTGATCGCCGTTTTCCCAGAATGAATTAGGACGAGCGCTGCGCCCGTTTTTCTCTGTTTTCCACAAGATATAGTTTTAAGTGACGTCATTATCTTCTTGCAGGATGAAATTCAAACATGAATTACGCGTTCATACACAAGAGCCTAAATTACCTCTGTTTACTGTAGCAATGAAGGAAAGAAGTGTTCACCTTGTCAATTTTGTCATTTTTTAAACAATAGATTGTATCATGAGACATTTAGCCTGAAAATCATGATGGTCTTGGAACATTTCTTTCCATATTTATCAACCTCAATATGAGTTGATATATAAGAATAAAAGCCTTAAGACTTTAAGTTTGGTCAACTGTCAGCTATGAGTACATATAAATTATATCTATACAAATAGTATTACCTACACTCTTTAAGAAAGTACATGCGAGTAACGTACCCATAATTACAAGGTAATAATATTATAGACGAAACACCTGTTCATGAACGTGTTCTCTATTTTCGATGTATATAAATCCTCACTGCAACCAGATAAAGCGATTATACAATACTGAATGTGTTATATTTATGAAAAAGCACATGACGATATTATAATTCTTTCTATCTCTTCCGTCGCTGCAAAGTTCATACATACCTCGTTAGCATTGCCTTCTTGTCATTGTTATCTTTTCATTAATTATCTTCTTTCATTATGTATCCTTATTTCCTTCTCCACTGGTTCAGTAAATGGAGCCGGATGAAATACCAGGTGCTCGCTGATTGCTTAAAAAATAATCACTTTAATGTTGGCAATTTCCTTTTTCCATTAGTCCATAGGCCTGCATGACTAAAACTCAACGGAATGCATGACTGGATAACTGAATGACTTAATAACTGGAGGTAGCGAAGCGTGGCGAATAATTACAGGACTGTCATTTTATTAAACTGAATGCAAGAGTTAAAAATAACTAAATAAATCTAATATTTGCCATATTGTCATTTTAGTATATCTTTATATCTGACCACAATTTCCATTTATTATCAGTTTCATTGGATGAACCCATAAGACAGAAAGCTACAACACATCATATACGACATATTTGCACACTTTAGCAGTCAGAAACTATCATTCACCAAATATATCATACTGCAGGCTGAATAAACATTCATTCTTTAAAACTTGGCAATTGCAGACCATTTATCTTTAAAAAAAATATTCTTAGGCACATGGTATTTCTTATGCAACACTAACTTTATAACGAAATTAACATAATCAATGAAACCTCACCAATAAACATTTCATTTTTCTTGCCAAAACCTTTTTTATATATACCCTACGTGTATCGAATCATTTGTTAATAAAAATCCCTATCTTGTCTCTTTGCCAATCTAAACATTAATTGAATTTATATCTCGCTTTTATTCCTGTCTCATTTTTCGGGTTGAGATAATGATAATAGTATATTGATCTGATATATTATAAAACTAAACATAATAATGGTGGTTGTGATAGAAATATATGATAGTTGATAGTAACTAATAATCAAAGGATAAACAATAATGATTATGAGTTGACGATGATGATGGTGATGGTGATAATGATAAAAACAATGATAATGATAATGATTAAGATACCCATAAGCGTGAAAAACAATATATACATTATATAAAAGAGATTGAAAGATTCCACACGTGCGTAAATTTAAGAATAAACTGTCATTTTGATTAGAATTATGAAAGGTGAATCTGAATTTTTCTCTGCTCCTTAAGAGGCCGCACTATGTAATAATAGACAGACAGATAGTTAGCAACGAGGTAGATGGATAGGGACAATCATAAACAAGCAGACAACTAGAACATATATGCAGCTAGGTAGATTAAACAAAGATCTAGAAAAAAAAAATATACAACCATTTACAATTAAATATCAAATTAAAGATATCGACAATCGGAATATATATATATATACATATATATATATATATATACACTAAATATATATATATATATATATATAATATATATATATATTAAACATAGACAACACGCCAGATAAACAGATAGATAGGGAACCAGACAATTTAACAAATCAACAGATAGATAGACAGAAAGCCATACAGAAAGAAAAAAAAAAACAGAAAACCATACAAAAAGATAAAACATAAAACCATACAAAAAGATAAAACATAAAACCATACAAAAAGATAAAACATAAAACCATACAAAAAGATAAAACATAAAAAACCCATACAAAAATAAAACATAAAAACCATACAAAAAGGATAAAACATAAAAACCATAACAAAAAAATAAAACATAAAAACCATACAAAAAGAATAAAACATAAAAACCATACCAACAAAGCCATAGAACATAAAACCATACAAAAAGACTAAACATAAAAACCACCACAAAAAGATAGACAAAACCCATACAAAAGAAAAGAAAAACACAATAATATTTAAACGAGACGCAAACAAACAGATAGACATGTAAACAAAGACACAAACAAACAGTTAAACAGACAGACAGAGAGACAGACAATCAAATCACAGAGACAGAGACAAACAGACAGGACAGACAATCAAATCGACAGAACAGAGACCAAACAGACAGACAGACAAATGAAACGACAGACACACAGATACAAGAGAAATAGGCTAGTCAGCCAGTCAGATAGTCAGACTCACACGGAGGTCAACTAGGGGTCAAAATCACTTGGTCCCGGGCTGGTGTGCTGCCCCATCCGGAAATCTTTCACAAACACAAAAAGATCATTATCACAGACAGTAAACCTCGGACGTGAATTTATGGCTTCGATTTATCACAGCGTTTAAGGAAGGAAGTGGAGTGGGAGATATGGTGGCAGGCAGGAGGGAGGGAGGGAGGAGGGAGGCAAGCAAGGTGGGAGAGTGAAGAGGAAGGAAGGAGGAAGAGGAGTGGAGGAAAGCGAAGAAGGAGGTAAAAGAGGTATGTATCTCTGTCTCTCTCTCTCTCTCCCTCTCTCTCTTCTCTCTCTCTCTCTCTCTCTCTCTCTCTCTCTCTCTCTCCGGTGGGCGTGGGTAGTGTCCTCTTCTTACTTCTCTTTCTCTCTCTCCCACCTATATATTTGCATATATTATATATATATATATATATATATATACTATATAATATATATATATATGTCACTGTAATGTATGTATGTATATATGTATGGTGTGTATATATACTTTTACCTATAATTATAATATATATAATATATATTATAATTATATATATACTATATATTGTACACTATATGTATGTATGTATATATGTAATCGTGTATATATATATATATATAATAGTATATACTATATATATATAGTATTACATGAGTGAGTATACATATATATATATAGGTGATATATATATTATGATATATACACATAGTATATACATACTATATATATAGTAATATAATATATAGTATTATATATATATATTATGTGTGTGTGTGTGTTGTGTGTGTGTGTTGGCTTATGCCGTTAATCCTGTGGTGGTCGTGGTGTGTGCAACGACTCAGTGTGTGTGTGTTGGGGTGTGGTGTGTGTGTGTTGTGTGTATGGTGTGTGTAGGAGTACAGATTTATAAATGGGTTCACACACCAGCGCCACATACACACCACCCAACAACGCGCACCACACACAACACGCCACACACACACACACACATATATTATAATATATCAATATATATATATATATATATATAATATATTATGTATGTAGTGTATGATGTATGTATATATATATGTATTATGTGTATAATAATACTACATATATATATGAGTATATATATATGAGTAGTATAATAATAATGAATAATAAATAATAGCAAGATAGAGGAGAGACATCATTGCATTACAGAACCACACAAGACCAGTGACTGAGGAAGCAGAAACTTAAGACAAGAGACAAAGCGACCAAACATATATAGAGAACCAGGAACCAACAGACGAACACAAAGACACAGAGCAGTGAACAATCAAGAGATAGAGAAAGACAAATAGACAAAAAACAACAACAACAACAAACAATAAAGTATCACGAAACGAAGACCAGTAAACTAAACCAAACAAACAAATAAACATCAACACAACATACAACAAACAATAAAAATCACAAACAAAGACCAACAAACCAAACAAACAAACCAAAACAAAAACAAAACACAACAAACAACAAAGAACCGACAGAAGAGTATCTCAACTTCTCTGAAAACCTTGCAAAGCGTCGTCAAAGAAACAGACCCTGAAAAAATATCTTTGATAACACGAAAAGCTGAAAGGCGCAGGGGACGCACCTGTCGTTTCCCATCCGAACAGGTCGTCGGGCGAGACACAAGTGGCGCCCCTGGGAACCCTGTGAAGCTGGAGCCAGAGAACGCTGGGGGGGGTAAAGGGGGCGCGGTTGGGGGAGGGAGGGGCCGGTTGGTGGGTGGTTGGCTGTGGGGGCGCCGGTGTGGGTGTGGGTGGCGTGGAATTGGGAGGGGGAGGGAGGGGCGGGTGGGTGTTTGGTAGGTGGGGGCGGCGGTGTCCGTGCGTTGTGGGTAGGGTTGGGCGGAGGGCGCATGTGGGCGGTTTGCCGTCGTGCGGTAGGGGCGGGAGGGGTGGTGTGAGTGAGTTGGCGTGGCAGTGGGGTGGGTGGTTCGGGTTGTTGGCCCGTGCGTAGGGGGCGCGGCGGTGTAGGGGTGCGTTGGTTGGGTTAGGGGAACGGCGGTGTGGCGGCTGGTTGGGTGGGTGGGGGGAGGGGGGAGGGGAGGGCGGGTGAGGTGTGGGGCGTGGGTGGGGGCGCGGGGAGGTGCGTTGTGGGCGCGCGGTTAGCGGTAGTGCAGAAGGGCAGGGACGAGCACGCCGACCCGCCAGGAGGGTAAACTGAGGTGCGTTCAAGGTGTTCCCTGAGAACTAAGTACTGCGTCAGCTGCCTGTTAATTACTTCCCGGTGTTATTTATTGCTATTGTATATTGCTGTTTCTTTGTTATCATTGTCCATTGTAATATTATCATTACCACTATTTTTGCTGCTTGTTGTTTGTTATCGTTATTAATTATCATAATTGTTATATGTTAATGTTTCCAGGTAGTATTATGGCCAATAATAAGATGTGATTATTACTATTATTATCATTATTACTTTATTTATGTCTATATTTACTATTTCAATATATCATCATTATCAATATCCTATCATTATATCACCCACATTATTGTTAATTATCACTATTTCATATTATCGATCATTATTTTATTGTTATTGTCATTATTGTTATTAGTGTTATTATTATCATATTATTAGTTATTCTATAGCATTATTAATTCATCACCGTTATTATATACCAGCAGCATTAGGTTATCATTGTTATTGATATTATCATCAATATTTCTCATTATCATTTCTTACTTAATGATTATCAATACCCACCGATCATTACCATCATTTAATTGCACGGTTATCAAAATCATCAGATTCCGTATAATTGAAGTTCACGGATAATACTTATTATTAATTCTTCACTGAATCGTATGGTAATCTGAAATAGGTCTGTTTATAGTGTGCCATGCTATATTAGAGTGACAGGCCATTTAGCTCGATATACATAGCGGTGTCATCCCTTCATCATATTATAGAGTATATTTGTTCACATCAGATACGTTTATATACCTACAATGTTCACTTCAAGATGAGATGATATGATTACGTGAGGGGCGAGAATCCCCACCTTACACATCCCATCACTTACAATTTTCTTGCTTGCCGTACGGAAAACAGTTGTTC
>NW_020871232.1:160675-163175 GCF_003789085.1 Penaeus vannamei
AGTTGGGGATCGGGATTCATTCGCGAAAGTTTGGGTCATAGTTACCGCCATTACCGCAAACCATCCGTAGCTTTAGATTATTAATTATATATATATATATATATATATATATATATTATATATATATATATATATATATATATATATATATATATATATATATATAAACCATAACAGTGTCTACATTTCATTTGAATTTTCAAGTATTACGCTCTTGTATAAATTCTTGTCCAGATATACAGATAATAGCTGATTATTAATAATCAACGCCGAAATCATGAATCTAGCGTTGCATTCGTGTCCATTGCGGTAATGGTCGTAGCCCTGGTTTGGGGTTCGAAATCCGGATACGCTCTAGCCGAGGATCGGGATTCATGCGGGTGAGTCTGCGGCTTGGTGTTCGAAATTTGGGTCCATGTTAGACGGGTGTTGTCTTGGAGGAATTTTTTTGTTTCTTTCTTTCTTTCTTCCTTTTTTAAAAGATTAATTGCTTTTTATAAGAATGGCTGATTGATGATAATGCAGTGGTTGACGGACAATAATGCAGAGATGTTTCACATTGAATGTTATTCAGCTGGGTTGATTTTGATAAGGACGGCTGATAGATTTCATGCAGTGCTTAATTATTGATACTATATAATTGTTTCAGGTTGAGTTTTATCGAGCTGGCCCAATCTTTTATAAGAGTGTTTAATTAATTTCATGCAATGGTTGATTAATGATAAAGTGTTTTGTTCAGGTGGATTAATTAGGTTAAGGCTGCTTAATTAATTTAGAAGTGTCTGTGATCGGTATCTGTTCCCGTGACGTTTGCACTTCGGGGTTTTCCCTTTGTGGCGTCCGGATTCATTCGCTGGAAGCCGAGGTGTTAAGTGACAATTTTATTCTTAGTACTTGTGTCATTAGCTGATCGCTGGCTGCTGTTTTCCTTTTTGGCGGATGATGTTAAGTTGTGGTTATTATTTGTTTAATATATCATTTATTTATCAATTGTTTGTTAATTCATTTGTTGATTCATTCACTTATTTACTCATCTATTATTATTTCTTGTTTATTCATTTACTAAGTCACTGCGCCTCACTCACCTTCCCTTCTCACTTACCCTTCAAAAAGCCACCCACCTCCCATCAAAAAGTTCACCTCACCCAGTCTTCCCTTCAAAAGTCACCTCACCTCCCCACCTCCCCTTCAAAGCTTGCCCCACCTCACCCACCTTCCCTTCAGATAGTCACCTCACCCTACCACCCCTTCAAAAGGCCATCACACCCCCATCTCATCTTACCTGTCCCTTCAAAGCCACCTCACCTCAACCACCTCCTCTTCAAAGCTTGCTTACCTTCAAAAAGTAACCGCACCCCCTCCCACGTCCCCCCACCAGGACCCTGTGTGGCTGGCGTCGTCGGCCTCACGATGCCGAGATACTGCCTCTTCGGCGACACGGTGAACACGGCCTCGAGGATGGAGTCCACGGGGGAGCAGCTGAGGATCCACATTTCCAACGCGAATAAACTGATGCTGGATAAGATTGGCGGATATCTGGTCGAGAAGCGGGGGCTCACCTACGTCAAGGTGGGTGGGATGGCGGTGTCTGTTGGAGGGTTGGCCTGTAGGGCGCGGTTTGCGAGATGAGTGACACAGGGGGGGGGATAGTAGTACTGATGAGAATAATGATGATATTAATGATAATGATGGTAAATAGAGTGATAATAATGATAATGATTATGATTTTAGTAGTAATAGTAGTAGTAATAACAACAATAATACTGAAAATTATAATAATAGTATTAATACTAGAGGTAGTAATTATAATAATGATAATGATAAGATCAGTAACCTAACGGCGATGTCCCCGCGCAGGGCAAGGGCCAGATGATGACGTGGTGGCTGGTGGGGGTCCAGCGGCCGGACGAGAGGGACCCCGACGCCCTCGGAGACAGCCAGGCCACACCGACACGCACGCCCGTCGACGAGTCCCATCCGAGTACCGCCCACACGCCCACCTCCAGCGCCCAGCCCTCGTCTCTTGCTCAAAGTGCTGCCGTCTCGTCCGCGTCTCCCTCCGGCCATTGTCTCGTGGGCTACGGCATCCCCCCGCCTGCCGCCGCCCCCTCGCCCTCGCGCCACGACACTCTCGCTTCTCCCGGCGCCACTCGCGGCCTGGCAAGCGGCTCGCCCGGCTTCGCTCACGCCGGACTCACGAACTCATCCTCCTTCACTCACGACGTCGAGGTGACTCACAACCCAACCCTAAATCAGAGACCCGAACTCACAAACTCACCCTCTTTTACTCGCGACATCGAAGTGGGTCACAATCCAGCCATCACTCAGAAGACCGAAGCCAGAAACTCACCCTCCTTCACTCACGACGTCGAGGTGACTCACACCCCAGCGCTCGTCCACTGCTCCCCGCGCCCTCGCACGCCCTCGCACGCCACGCAGGGCTCCCCCGTGGGGCCTCCCCCGGCGCCGAGGCCCAGGGACACGGAGAGGGACCCGGCGC
>NW_020871232.1:170675-175675 GCF_003789085.1 Penaeus vannamei
TTCTCTCTCTCTCTCTCTCCCTCCCTCCCTCCTACCCATCTTCATATCTATTCAACTATCATATACTAATAAAAATATAGATAAGCATATAAATAAACATAATTAAGCCCCCCCCCCCCCGCGTGCTCTCAGCCCTGGAGCGGGAGGCCAGGCAGGAGGCGGCGCAGGCCGAGTCCCGCCGCGCGGAGGATCCCGAGCTGGCGACGGCGTCCCCGCGGCCCCAGCGCGCGCCCGTGAGTTCCCTTCGCCCCGTGAGTTCGGCTGGGGACTGTCCGGGGGGATTTTTTTTACATGTGTTGAGTGTCAGTGTAATATCAGATGGAATTGAAGCTTTTAGAGTCAGTGTATGTGAGGATATTGTTTGTTTGCTAGTGTGTGTGTGCCTGTGCGCACGCATTTGTATTTGTATATATATTTATTTATTTATTATTATATATATATATATATATATATATATATATATATATATATATATATATGTGTTGTGTGTGTGGTGTGTGTGTGTGTGTGTGTGTGTGTGTGTGTGTGTGTGTGTGTGTGTGTAAATACATTTATATTGTATGTATATATGTATATATATGTGTATATATATGTATGTATATATACACTTACATTGTATAACGAAAGTATATATTTATATAACTTTATATAATGAAAGTATGTATATGTGTGTGCGTACCTTATTGCATGAATTCTGATATACTCGGACATATCTTATACTCAGCCTTTTTTTTTCTTACATCGGTTAAGGATAATTTTCCCCCAGCTTACTTTCCATTTTCTCTCATTCCACAAATATTCCGTTGTCTTTGACAACCAGTCTTCTCCCTCACAGCTGACTGTCGATTCAGCCGTTGTTCCTCCGTTGACCAGTGACGTCATCCAGGACCTGCGCAACGGATCAGCTGTGACTCTGCATTACCAGCCCGCGCCGATCGCGCCCAACAAACAGGGCTCGAGGAAGAATTTCGTCTGATACTTCGAAAACAGTTTCTTGATCTCATATCACTGCTGTACATAGACTCAGATTCATTGAAAGGGACTATTTTTACACAAAAGCGTATTGTATTGGGTAGACTTAGCGCGAACCCGGAAAGATTAGCATAGGTGTTAGTGTCCATGAAATACGAGGGGTTAAAAGTCGATGTCATTTTCTTATTATTGAAACAAGCGACAGATTTTTTAAAACCTATGTAACTTGAAAACGTGCATAGAAAAAAAAACAGACGTTTGATTTAACATATAATGGAAATATGTATTATGTGTATATGTCATTGTCAATTCATATTGTATCTTGATGTTTTTGACGAAAGAAAACACTGCAAGTGAAAGAAAACGGAACTTGAAATCGGTCCGAATATTATATAAGAATCAGTCGGATGTTTTTCCATCATTAAGGAAAAGTGTATTTATGAAAAAGAAAGGGAGAAAGTTAACAAATTTGGAAAAGTTAGTGCAGAAAAAGTTTACTGGTCATCTAGTTAATGTGACATAAACCTGACGGTGTTCAGTCCAGAAAGTATAGAATTCCTATGACATGTTTTCCTCTATCCTAAGCTATTCCAACCCACTTCACTGAACACCATATAAGCATGAATGTCGTCGGGTATGGTGTTCCTCGTTTGTTCAGGCGGCCATGGACACCTGTTTTCAGACGATTCGTCAAGGAATCGAACTTTTATGGACCGCCTCTGCCCCTAACCATGCTCGGCTCTTAGCAGAGGAGGGCCCTAGAACTTTTTCTTTTCTAAGGGCCCCTGAAAACTGGCGGGTGATTAAGGTCCCCCAAAAGTCGGGGTCCTGGAAAATCTTGTTTCTGTAGCAAATAGAGGGCCCTGGACTTTTTCCTCTGGATTATAAGCTCTAGATAAATACTTACAAAGGTTCCCGTTTCTGAATAGGGGCCCTAGAAAATGCTTGCTAATTAGGGCCCCTAAATGTTTTCTTCTTTCGAATCAATGGCCCTAGAGAATTGCATGTTAATTACCTGTAAATGAGGGACTAGAAAATTGCACATTGATGAGGGGCTCTAGAAAATAATTAAATCATCGGAGCCTGGAAATTTACCTGCTTGTGACTAGAAAATCACCTGCTAATGAGGGACTAAAGACGCCACCTGCAAATTAAGTGCTCTAGAAAAGTACCTGTAAATGAGGGAGCCCTTGGATTGCCTACTAAGGACAGTCCCTTCAACATCAGGGCCTCTAGAAATTCCCAGAAACTTCCATTTGTGCTTCTCAACCAGATTTACATTATTTACAATCTCTGTAACTTTCCGAAGACTTCTATACTATTTGGATCTTCCTTTAAGAAGTACATATATTAATCCAATGATAAAAGGTTCAGCGATAATTGATTTATATCTAAATGAAAAGATGTATAAAAATGCAAATTGAAATAGAAAAATATAGAATGATTTAATAAATTCATTCAAGACCCGGTGTAATTATTTATAACTTTTATATACCTCAGTCAAAAGAGTGAAATATATATATATTTTCAGGGACAGCCTTTTCCCAGTGCATCTCAGGTTCTGTATTTTTTAATAAAGTTTAATATCTTACGACAAACAAAAGCTCGTGTGTGCGTGCGTGTGTGTGTGTGTGTGTGTCTGTGTCTGTGTGTGTGTGTGTGTGTGTCTGTGTGTGTGTGTGTGTGTGTGTGTGTGTGTGTGTGTGTGTGTGTGTGTGTGTGTGTGTGTGTGTGTGTGTGTGTGTGGTGTGTGTCTGTGTGTGTGTGTGTGTGTGTGTGTGTGTGTGTGTGTGTGTGTGTCCATCTACTTATGCTTTAGTGTTTGACAATATAACAATAATCTCTCTCTTCGGAATAAGTTATGCAATGCAATAACCAATAATAATAAATTAGATAATGATAATGATAAAGTTCGTGCTAATTACATATATTGCTATTTCTTACAATATTTTGTTTTGCAAATATTTCGCAAAATAATGGTTTAGATAAAGCTACACTCTGGCACATCCTGAAATATGAAATACATGCTATTTACTAACTTATATAAGTTCCTATTTTTAGCTTCAATGTTTTGCAGGAAAAATCTTTCGAAAGACAGCACCGACCAAGCCTTACGAGGGAGTGCGAGACGGTAACCAATTCTTCTTTATTTCTCTTATTTCTCTCATTATTATCATTATTACTTTGACCATCATTATTATCATTATTACTTTTATCATCATTATCATTATCATTACTTTTATCATCATTATCATTATCATTACTTTTATCGTCATTATTATTCTTATCATTATCATGATTATTACTCTTATCATTAATATTATCCTCACTATTAGCATTATTACTCTTATCATCATCATCATTAATTCTCGTATCATCATGATTTTCATCATTATTTTCACGCATGGAGTCATGCAGTGTACAGTGTAAAAATGTAAAGCAAAAATATGGAAAGATCAGATATTTTTAACAAATTCCACGAACACACAAACCCTTCGTAAGAATACATCTTATCAGAGTCAGCATCTGCGGTGATAATGATCAAGGGAATAGCTTGATCGCAATTAATATAATGCAATTTTATCCATGTGGGTAAAGATATACTAGTAAATGGAATATGTAAATTCACAGATGAACATCTATGTTGCTCACACACTGTCTCTCGTTCTCTGTTTTCTGTGTCTAATTATTTCTCTGCCTTTATATACGTAAAGGTACACAAAAACAAATACAAGTATATGTATATTCACATATATATCCTCATATACAAAACGCACGCACGCATACACACACACATGTACACACGCGCGCTCGCGCGCGCAAATACATACACAATAGTACAGATATTCATCACTGTGTTAATGTGCTTGTGTGTGTGTGTGTGTGTGTGTTTGTGTGATTTAGAATCTAATACAATCTTACAAATACAAAATACATTACATAAAACATTATAAGAAAGACTGCAGTAGGTATTCACTATAAAAAACAAGACTTACATTAAAATAACAATAATGGTAATAATGATAATAATAGTCATGATAAAAGTAAAAATGTTGATGAGGAGAAGGATAATTAGAATGATAATGATAATAATCACGATGATAATAGTGCTACTACTAGTATTACTACTACTACTGCTGCTCATAATAATGATAATGATAATAGCAATGGAATAACAAGGATAATACTCATAATGATAATGATGATAGATTATAATGAAAAACTAATATTGATAATAACAATAAAATTACAGTAATGATGACAATGATAATAATGATAATGATAAAAAACTAATGATAATAACGACATTGATGATGATAATCGTAATTACAGTAAAGATGATACTGACGATCATAATGATAATGAAAATGATGATAATAGGAATAAGAATGATAATGAGGGTATTAATGATATTGATAATGATAACAATAATGTCATTGATAATGATATTGAGAACAATAATGATAATAATGATAGAATACTGATAAAATAATGATAATAATGATAGAATACTGATAAAATAATAATACTAATAGCAATGATAATGATAATGATAATAATAATAATAATAATAATAATAATAATAATAATAATAATAATAATAATAACAATAATAATAATAATAATAATAATAATAGTAATAGTAATAATAATAATAGTAATAATGACAACAATGATAATGGTAATGATGATGGTGATGATAATGGAAAAAAATAATAATGAGGATAATAATAAACACAATAGTAAAAATATCATTATTCTACTACTACTATTATTATTATTGTCATTAACATTTCTAATAATAATAATGAGAATGACAATAACATTAATGATAGTATATATAATGATGATAATA
Source organism: Penaeus vannamei (assembly GCF_003789085.1). Taxonomy (NCBI): domain Eukaryota; kingdom Metazoa; phylum Arthropoda; class Malacostraca; order Decapoda; family Penaeidae; genus Penaeus; species Penaeus vannamei. The sequence continues at coordinate 175,504 of NW_020871232.1, forward strand.
ATAATAACAAAAATGATAATAATGATAACTTCAATGTTTTCACACTGAAGACCTGGTAACAGCACTTGCGGAGTTGGGACGCCAACTTAGGAGTGCATGCTTTTTTTGTGTTTATTTGTAAGTACATTTGGTGTTGGTTTCTATGTTCACTACCCACGCAGTGATAAATTGG
>NW_020871232.1:188175-193175 GCF_003789085.1 Penaeus vannamei
CCTTTTCAGTCTACCCACACTGCTTCCATCAGTAAGTTATAAATGAAGCCAGTTTTCCTCATGTACACTATAGGATGAAATATGATAAAAGGCTTGCCGTAACCAGATCACTGTATATGAAAGCTATCCATTACATCTGTAGCTTCCATCATCTAGACATGCAGGAACATTGTTACACATTTCAAAAAGAAACACTGACTGCAGAGGAGAGGATCTCACCTTGAATTGTTGTCTAGACATTGTTCACGATCGTCTAGGGCTGCCTTATCCTGTTTCCCTGGTGACCCGACACTTTCCGCCTCTGCCCGTACACTGGTTGACTGCGAGAACTGTGATGAGTCATGGTTCTTCTCGCGGTCCAGCTGAGTCATCAAAGGATCAGTGTGAACATTATTTTTGGAAAATGGATGGTTTACTTAGAACTTTTGATTTCAATTTTAACATGGATAGACAAATCATTCTTCATATAAAAAAGGTGTTAATTCTCAAACTCTAACCTATACTTTCACCAAAACAGTAAATATAATTAACCATTTACACTGAGAAAACTTTTACCTTGGGTGCACATCCAGGTGAAAGTATAGTTGTATCCTCTACGAAGGAACGTATGCTCTCTGCAGCATGAGAATGGGAACTAATGATCTTGCCCGAAGCTGAGGCAGTGCTGCCCCTGGCTGAGCCAGGCTCTGCTTTGACTGATGTGGCTTGAGAATCTGGTCGACGCATGTGCACTGCCGAACGCTTCAGGGTGAAGTTCTGTAGGTGAGGAGAAAATTTAAGACATTCAAACAATAATAACAATAACTAATACTATTCTCAATAATAATAACAAATATTGATAGTAATAATGATGATGCTCATATTAGAAATAAAGAACAATAAAAATACTAATAAGACTGCAAGACTTATTAGTGTTTCATAATATATCATTAAAAAACTACTGTGAATAACATACAGATGACGTTCATCATACAACAATGATACCTATCATCAATATTTCCATTCACTTCATTAAACATAAATAACTGCAGCTAAAGACATCACATTCATAGCCATCTAAAGTCAACGTACTTTGCCCGATGGCTGATTTGGGTCCATTTCCTGTTCGCTTTCTGCACCAGACCTCTTTTCTCCATCGGACGAAAGTGGTATAGAGATCTGTCCATGGGGAGACTGTACGACTGTGTGTTGGAAGACCACATTAGGTAGCATGAGGGGAGGTGCGTTAAACAGAGGAGGTCCAACTGGCTGGTACATCACACCGGGGAAAGCACCCACATACTGGACAGGGACTGCCATGCTCGCTAAGGAAAACAGAAATCACACTTTATTAAGTAGCTCATCTTAAAAAAATTAATTCTAACTCCCTTCAAGCACTCAATCATGCCTCCTCTGTGGTGAGAACCAATGCCTTTCTTTCTTTTCTCAATGATATCAAAATAAAACTGTATCTAAATTTGTGCAGATAACAGACCATCAGTCATTTGGGACCATGCACACAAAGATAATGTCTGCTTTGTGCAAATTCAGGAAAATGACTGACAAATCACTATTACCTTAACTATCATTACCAATTTTTTCCACAAAACTGACTTAAAGGATGCAATGGAAAATGCAGAATTTTATATCATATTCACAGAAAGGATAACAATAAATGGGTAAAACAAACAAACAAATGGGATTAATATTATCTGTTCAAAAAATCTTTTTACAAACTCCTAAAAGGTTAAAAATAGGTTACAGTAAAAAGAAAAAGAGGGGACAAGCCCTGGTTATCAATATCAAAAGCTAGGGAAAAGATTAAATAAAAAAATAAATAAAAAAGAAAAATAGAAAAGAAAGGAAAGAGGAGAGAAAAAATCACCATCAAAACATACCCTGTGGCTGAATATAAGTTGGCTGCTGTGGTGGCATCAACAGAGTTGGACCAGGAGGCTGGGGAACTAATAGGTTCTCCATGGGCGGAATGGGGGACACACTTGACGTGCTCGTTGGGAGGTAATACCCAGGCATAATCCCTGGAAACGGGGGTGCTGCAAGTCTACCCGTTGGCAGCACATTTGGTCCCACATTGGTGGTGCTGGATCTGGGAAAGGGAAAGAATTTGTGAGTTTATAAAAGACAAAAAAAGAAGGCAATGAAGATGATGCTGAAGATAAATAAGAAGAAAATTAATAATTAATTTAGTTTAATTCCATTTGTTATAATGGATATTCTATGCTGAGACATGCTGTTTGCTTCTAAATTACCCTTTGTGTGCAAGGGCAAGCACGTGGGATTGAACACAAGTCAGCATGATTGCTAGATAAAAATACTACCATTGGACTAGACAGCACAAAAGAAGAGAAGGAATAAGAAAGAATGGACATCTGATGAAACAGATATTACGGATGAATAAAGAAACATACAACAAAATGAACAACCTAAAAGAAAAGCATAAGCAATGCAGAAAAATGTCTGAGACTCTTAAATATAATAAAAATAATAATCACTTACTGTCCTGGAGTCTCTGATGCTTTACTCTCATTCTGTGACCAGCCCTCTCTTGGGGGGGGCTTCAGGGGCCCTGGAACACCTGACGGGGGGGCAAGGTAAGGCTGCTTCTGGACACTGGCCTCCTGTTCCAAAACGGCCCCTGAGCGCTTTATGCCGTGGTTCTGTTAAGAGAATTGACTTAGCATGCTATTCTATGAGATGATGATGATGTTCAAGCACATGAATCTGAGTTGCTCTTGATTCTGACAACTTAAGCCTTACTTTTTTTTTCTCTTTACTTTTCTATTTCATCTGCATGAAGAACATTAAAAAAAATTTGATTCTTTTCATTAACCTAAAAAAAAAAAAGATTATGATAATAATAAAAATAAAACAATAATAAATGATAATAATAGTAATAGTAATAGTAATAGTAATAATAATAATAATAAATATAATGACAATAACAATAATAAACATATGCATATATATAAAAATAACACTAAGTAATAAAAAATAAAAAACGCTCACCCGATCACCCGACTTCTTCATCAGCTTTTTCATGGACTTAATCTTCCACTTGTCCTTGTAGAGCTTGCCTCCTGTCCGCTGCCGCTGGAGGAACATCTTCTGCATGTCCGCATTATGCCTCGACAGCACCTCCTCCGTCAGCTGGACATGCCGATAAGAGCCATTGTCTCCGCTCCCGCTGCCATTACCTGTGCTCTCTGATTTCCTGTTTGGGAAATATAACTAGCTAGAAATTCATCATGGCCGAAAACAAGATTATCTTTCCTAATGATTTCCTAGACATTCGTAAAGTATGCATTTCAAAGAGTTATTCCTTTTTGTTCTATTTGTGCATCAATAATAAATAAATAAATAAATAAATAGGTAATAACAATAATGAGAAAAGTTATCAGAGCTAGGACAATACCCATTACCATAATAATATTAATAATAACCATATCAAAATAATATTATTACTGTTAATAATACAAAAAATAATAACAATAGTATTTATAAAAATATGATCACTTATAAACATAATCATGATTATCATAATAATAACAAAAATAACAACAATAATAATAGCTACTGCAAGAAAATGAATAACAATAATACACACCAACTCCAATACAGAAAATTCACTAAGAATGATAAACTAAATTCACCTTGTGTTGTCGCAGTTGTCCCCTGATCCTGAGCCAGACTGCGACTGGGAGAGAGTCTGAGAGTGTGAGTGCGTTTGAGAGTTCTTGTGGTTACCAGATCCACCAGAAGTTGAGAAGGTGGGGTCGGAACTGCTCTTGCCATCTTTAAATGAAATTAAGGGTTTTTAGAATACTACCTGAAAATGCAGAGGAGAGAGAGAAAAAAATAGTAATAAAAAAGGAACTGGCAAAACATGGCTAAATGAAAACCCGTTACTAAACTTTCATATAAAAATTCATAACCTTGATTCATTTACACATTCATTTATACATTTAAAATAAGATCCAAAAGATCTATAATCTAAACTTTAAAGTAACAAGAAAAAAGTGTTCCTGTTGATCACACATTTATGCAATATAAAATATTTATGCAATAAAATACATTTAAATTACAATACTAATAATCAAATGGGTTAAATAACTTTCAAAAATGTATACATCTGTAACTTTTGAAAAAACTGCAATACCCCAGGAGCTACATTATGAATTTGCAAAACATTTAAAAGACAATTAGTAAGATATAGATTCTGTATGCTAAAATACCTCAGATTTGAAAAGCTTGTGATAAAATGCATATTCATATAATAACATTCACATTTTAAGTATGCCTTTGAGGCAATTACATTTTCACTATAAAAAGAACTGTAATCACCCGGAGCTTACCTAAACTTCCCAAGTGTGACACTTCCATTTTACTGTCACCACTTTCATCTGAAGAGATTGTCTTTGGGTGGCTTCGAAAGAATCTGAAATAAGAACAAATTACACATCAATACTGCCAAAGAAAGCAGTCATTCATTTCCATTTAATGGCAATAATTGCTCACTGTGCATAAATATGGACCAAATAACTGTATATTTTGAAGCCGAAAATAATAGTTTCCAGGCATGGGGCTGGCCCGAATCTGCCCACAGCCACTGCGATGGAATCGAGCGACAAGCTCTGATCCAGCGTCACACCAGTGGGACACCCAGAATTTTTTTTTCAGGGTCTCATATGTGGACACCCGTCATACAATGGTTAATAACTTATTTCTCTCAGCCGCATACTACTTTTCCTTATATAATNATATATTATGTATGTATGTTTATATATTGTAAAACTTTTGGCATTTTCAACTTTTTTTATACCTTTAGTTGAAAACTATGATCAACACTGTCTTTTCAGTATCCAACAATACAAAACTTAAATGTAAAATATTTGATCATTAACAGTGATAAAATAAAGAGCAGATTTCCAACTTATATTTAATCCACTTGAGTTTATAGTACTTCTCTAAAGCTCATACCTAAACTTTGCACAACAGGGAAA
>NW_020871232.1:205675-208354 GCF_003789085.1 Penaeus vannamei
GAAGAGGAGTAACCTGTGTTATAAATACCTTGTATTTGGACATAGGTGTGGGTATGTGTGTGTGTAGTTGGTGTGTGGAATGAGAGGGAGGGAGGGTGAGGGAGAGAGTTTCTTCTAAGTTGCATAAGATTGGTTAAAATGTTTTTTATGAATTAACATTACCTACTATATTCTTTTTTTTTGACAATTCCAACTAAAATCATCATCATATATATTCTCACCTGTTATCTACTAGTATACACATACTTCACCAGGGCATGTAACATTAGATAGATTATTTTAAAAAGTGTTTTAAACATTAAAAAACAGAAACATAGGAAACATGTGATAAATTGTATGTCAGGTGATCACATTTTAACTCAAAGTGAATAGTTTGCCAGAGAATTCATGCATTTCAATGTATTGAATTTTGAAGAAGAAAAAAAAGTAATATGGAAAAAAAGAATTATTATCTGCAGGAAGTAAATCAGAATTATTAGCATTATGTTCAAACTAAACTATCAAATTTAAAACTATGTGAAGTTATACTTGTTCCACGACATATTGTGAAAGAAAATATAGATACTTTAATGTGAATATTGCTAATGGAGAGTCTCAAAAGGCAGTGCAAGAGATCCATTCTTAACCATGTAATTTTAAAATGTTAAGTTGAACAAATTTTTTTTATAGAGTTAAATCAATCAGATTATACCAGAAGTTGTGATTCATGTTCAAGTAATATGATCTCTTCAGTTTTGCTCAAGTTTAAAAGTTAGTAGCATACTATCATGTAGTACCCTCACCAGGCAAAGTATCAGGGATGCCTCTAATATTATCCAGAGATCCTGAGATGGCGGCTGGGATAGTTTCCAGTTGACAGGTCTTAGTGTGGAATCACCATGCACATCAGAGTTGAAATTAATAAATATTGCTATTCTCTTTACTCTCTTTTCCTTTCAAATTCAGAGGGGTAAAGAAGAGGCAAAGAAAGGGACTTGCAATCTTCCTCATTGCAGAGCAACAACATGAGTAGTAATGACATTGACTGATGTCTTCAGAAACATTATTGTTTCACCGTGTCTTAAAACACCAAGCAGTTCATGGTAATTTCCAACTACCACCATGGGTAGTCCACTGGTTTAACCATTTGCCGCTAGTGATGGCATGCCCACTGTGTGTTTAACTTAGTATTTGTTCTTACATATAGATGGCTTTACAAGTTCTAAGTCACCAGTGAGCCAAGTACGAGAACTACAAGTCTCACCTGATTACCCTTTTTCTAGACTTTTTATAATATTTTCTAATATTTAATACTGCTGTAAGTAATGTCAATAACAATGTTTTCCCGCTATTTCAAGGAAAGGTAAGGTTACAAGATCTACTAATTGACTCCTTTGTGGCTAAACACTGGCAGAACCATCTATGTACAGAAACATTTAACAAAATAATACTAAAGTGAATGCAACATTTTCCCGTTGGCATTGGGTTATCTGATTAGATTGCCAAAGTCTTCAGTGACAGATATACCTCTTGTCTGCTGGGTACTGACAGATAATATGGACATGATCAAGTCTAGAACTCAATGTATGATAGCCTGATCACATTTATCATTTAAAATGATTATTGTATATCTGTTGTCATCATTGTTGTTTACATGTTAGGCTCAAAACATAGACTCCATTATATGTGTTAAGATAGATAGTTTTTTAAAAGTATTTTGCTGTATTTTTAATGTATTTTGAATGTTATGGGGCCTGTTGTTAATATATGTATATATATTGGATTTAAAGCAGTGTCACTAAATTTAGCTGTCTTTTAATTATATGAGGTTAGTTTGAAAAACACCTCCATTTGGAAAGTAATGTTTTGTTTTACAATAGCTTTTAGTAGGATGTCAGACATATATCTGTTATATCTTTATTATACCACTTCCTCAATACATGTATAATAGAAGGACTATTGTAAAGATATATGTATACAGTATGTTGAGTTTAGCAGGAGGCTTTTAATTATTGGTATAATATAAGCATTGTCAAGTGATTGTTGTAATTTAAAATATCTTAAATTAACTGAAGGCATGGGCTCTTGATGGAGTTCTTTAATACGTGTTGCCCTTATCCATCCAAAATGGTTAATGGTTAAAAACAAAATAAATGTGCTAGACATCCAAGGTCATGAAGCACTATAGAAAGGTACAGTAAAGGGTAGTGAAGGGTGGTTGAATATCCATCCAAAAGTCGTTTAAGTTCAAAGCTCAAGTACAGAAAAAAGAGAAAAAACACAGCATTTCAACTTTATATTTGGATATACTATTGGGAAATATTAATCTAAACTTCCGCATCATGTTCTGATATTCATGACTTAGAAAAGAATATCTCTGTGGATATAAAAATTTGATAAATTATATTTCTTTAGTGCTAGCAGTAGCCTGACCACAGTGCATGAGTGCAGTACTTGACCATTATATGCTTATGCCATACTGTGATAAAACAGGAAATCATTCCATGGTACAATAATACCGAAGGGGTGTAATTCAAAAAGTATATATATATATATATATATATATTGTAAATCAATAAAAGATAATTGCTTAATATTTGCTTTGGATAGTTACTGTAACCTTTTATTTTTTTCTTTCTTTAAAGAAGGTTAACGTTCCTTATCATGTGAAATATATAGTGGGTGTGTGTCTGTCTTTCT
>NW_020871232.1:231079-233579 GCF_003789085.1 Penaeus vannamei
AGTAGACGGATTGGCCTGGCTGCAGGGGTCATGAACTCTCTCGACAAGAGTATTTGGAGGTGCCGGTACCTGTGCAGAAGGACCAAGCTACGGGTTTTCAGGGCCCTGATAATGCCAGTTTTGCTCTACGGTAGTGAAACCTGGACATTATCCAGTGCCCTGGAGTCTCATCTTGATGCCTTTTGTAAAAGGTCCTTGCGCAGGATCATGGGGTATTGTTGGCAGGACCATGTGGCTATCCAACGGCTGCACCGTGAGACTGGCATAGGACCTGTTACCTGCACAATCCGGGATCACCTACTCAGGCCATATGGCCACCTGGCTCGTTTTCCACAGGCTGATCCTGCTAATCAGGTTGTCTCTGTAAGAGACAATCCTGGGTGGAGGAGGCCTGTGGGACGACCTAGGAGGTCGTGGCTTGGGCAGATCGATCAAACCTGTCGGGAAGAACTGGAGATGGGCCAACCCTGACGCCTTCTTGTGGTCAGTGTAGGCTGCAAGCATCCCACGGCCAAACTCATAGCAGCGCTCTACAATGACTTGAACCACTAGGATACAGTCTATTGTGGACTTACCAAGAGTGAATCCAGATTGCTCCGGCCTCTGGGGCCTCACGAAGTGGTCTCTGATAGGTCTTAGAAGGATGTAGGCGAGAACCTTGTCTGGTATACAAGTCAGGGGGAATGATACTGGACTGCCAGATGGCAATCAGGACAGCATGCAAACCCCGCGCCATAAGGCGTCTTCTGTAGCGTCCTTTACTCTTAATACCGTATTTAGTTTAATCCTAATCCATCGTGTCCATACCGAAGACGACACTCTGCTGCTAGACGGTGCGACAATAATGTTCAGTAAAAACTGTCGAACTCACTATTCTATCACCACCGTTGTCATGTAAACATGTCGGAGAGAAGAGAAATGTCGCGCGTGAAATTCGCTCTTTTGGGAGATTTCATGTTTTATATTTATTTTTATTTTTGTAATGTCATGTTTTTGATAATCATATTTAAGAAACTATTTAAGACTTCCCTTAGGTTTCAAAATATCTATAATATTTAATGTGTATTTCATGAAACTGAGACTCTTACTAATGTTTTCATTATGCTAGTCATCTTATGCCTTTTTTATCTCTGCACTGCTTTGCCTCCTAATTGTTTAAAGTGTTCTGTATATAATAATGTAAACTTCTCAGATGCTAATGAAGACCACCTTTTCCTTCCCTTTATCCCAGATGTACCTACATGATTGAAGACAAGGCATTAAAAAATTATTCATATTATTAATCAATTCTTTATGCCTCCTAATGTTCCCAAAATTGAAAATTAAGACAAGCATCATATCAAAGTAAGAAAGTTTATACCTCTATTTTCTGTACACATTTTTTTAAGATTATCTGTTTCAAATATGATTTGTTTGGAATCTTAAGTTAATGGACTGTCTTTTTAAATTTCTATCAATTCTTGTGATGTTCCTGGTCTGTGATATAGTGATGGTTCTGCCCTCTGTTGTTGATGTGAAAATCCTGGTCTCGTATTTCTGGGCGTGTGGGATGGTGCCTTTTTATTGCTAAACAATCTATGGTATTTTAAAACATTTCTGTGCAATGCTCTCTTCACACATAACTGTTGCATGTTGTGAAGGGTAGTGTCTGGAGCAAGTCATGCACTCATACCTGTAAATAAGCAACAAAATCTTCCAAGAGATATCTATTCAACATTCACCCTTCATGTCCCTACGCATATGATACAGAAGACAGTATTAAAGATATTATCTAAAGATTTGCAGTCCGATATAAAATTTACTTGGATAAATAAACCTTGCAATTTGCATTCAGACACTGCATTGTTCAAAGATTTTTCTGACAACTGATATTCATTTATTATAGATTGGAGAAAAGGTGATTGTTTTAGAAAGTTATAGTCAGTCACTCAAGATGCAGTTTGATCTCCATATGAAAATTACGAGGCACAAGTAGGCTTACTTATAAGGGAAACATGTTTATTTATGAAATATTCTATTTTTTCATGATAACGATCTTATATTTATAGTAGTAAAATGGGCAACGGAACTGCTATAACAACTATAAAATCAATCTTTATTTCAATGACACTCAAGTACAAAAATGGCATTCATATATTAATATCCATCGCGTAGTTTCCTCGGACAGCTCTTTGCTGCGTTGAATCATCTTGGACGAGGAAAACATGTTTCTTCAGGATAATTCAGGAGGTCCATAGAAAAGTATACTTGTTAATTTTGTTGTAAAGTAGTTGAGAAAAATTCAGCACATAATTCTTCTTTAAAACACTGGTTTACATTTGATTTAAAACGTCAACTTGTGTGACCCTGACCATATAATTTTTGTTTCACTAACCTGGAAATATGAGTTCCATGCCCACAACCTCTGAACTTTAAAGATTCCTCGTGGGATTATATTGGTTTTTATATTCATTACCATGTTATTTCCTTTATCAGAATATTTGACCATTTGTGTAAATAT
>NW_020871232.1:258579-263579 GCF_003789085.1 Penaeus vannamei
TCTATATATATATATATATTATTATATATATTATCTATATATATATATACATTATTATATATATTATCTATATATATATATATTATTATTTATATATATCTATATATATATATATTATTATATATTATCTATATATATATATATATATTATTATCTATATATACATATTATATATATATTATCTATATATATATATATTATTATATATATTATCTATATATATTATTATTATATATTTATCTATATATATATATATTATATATATTATCTATATATATATATTATTATATATATTATCTATATATATATATATATTATATATATTATCTATATATATATATATATATATATATATTATCTATATATATATATTATTATTATATTATTATATTATATATATATATATACTATTATATATATTATCTATATATATATTATTATATATTATTATCTATCTATCTATCTATATATATATATCTATATATTATATATATATATATATATATATATATATGCATGTGTGTATACATATGTGTTTAAATATATATATGTGGGGTGTGTGTGTGTACTGTATATATAGGTATGTATGTATGTACACATCTCTGAATTTATATGTATAATTTATATGCATATATGCACACGTATACGCGCGGGCGCGTAAATACTTTTAAATTAGTACTTAGTGCAATAATATCCTGATTAACATCATCAATGTTATTAATAATGCACCATACAGTGCAGCATCAACATTGAACTTCCCATTTTCTTCCAGTTTTAAAACGAGTAGAGGTGCTCCGCGCGCTCTTCAGCCAGGTGCAGTTGCTTATAGATGACTCCGCCCCCATAAATAGGGGCGGAGTCATAGGAAACTATAGTACTACACCTCTGGGCGCCGGGAAGAAGGCATATCTGTGTGTGCGTGGGTGCGTGTATTTAGATCAGTATGTTCACATAATTTCCCAAGGGAGAGTTTGAATATAAATCCAGCCATAAATATACTTATTCACTTAAACTTATTCATCCACATAAATATACCTATTCACTCAAGTATAAGCAAAGTATTCAAGCGAATGGTGTGAAAGGACTTACCGCAGAGGACGTGTTGGTTGATGCGGGTTGACGGTGAATTCTGCGTGCGAGAACGTAAGGGACTCCATCCGAGTTCGGCCAAAACGTTTTGGTCAAGGACGTTCTCGTTCTGCTCGAGTTGCCACTGTTCCCTTGCGCAGATTGTAGGCATCAGGAAGTGTTCTTAACTGTCCTAGCTAATATCAAACCGTATGGACAAAATATCCAGACACGAAGTATATTCACTCTATAATAAGAACCACAAAATATGAATGTATAATTCTGCGGGAAATATAATTCTGCAACTGAAAGGTTATGTGGCACAACATGGCAACCGACTCGGACCCTCAAATTCCTAACAGGAAACGAACGTGTCTGAGACGTCACTGCAGAGTCCATTTAGTTTATGTTTAGTTATTATGTATTTATAAATTTATTCATATATATGATAAATAGATAAATAAATGATGATACATAAATATATAAACAATAATAAATAATAATAGATAAATATATAAATGACTTATGAATAGTAAAATAAATATAATTTATATATATAAATTATGTATTTAATATGAGAAATTTGCTACAGAAAAATGAAATAACAAAATCAAATACGTTAGTTCATAATCACTCACCGGGAGCCGAGACATTTCGGGAAATCTGTTTATGCTTTTCTGCGTGGGTGGGAGAGAGGAGGAGAGCGGGTCCCTCTCATTCACTCTGTCTGTCGGCATCTCTCTCCCTCTCTCTCGCTTCTACTTTTTGTCTGTCAGTCTGCCTCTCATTCTCTCTCTCTCTCTCTCTTTCTCTCTCACACACACACATACACACACACACACACACTCTCTTCTCTCTCTCTCTCTCTCTATCTATCTCTGCCTCTCTCTTTCTCTTTCTTTTTTTCTCTTGCTCACTCTCTATCTTGCTCTCTCTCTCTCTCTCTTTCATTCTTTAACCTCTCTGTGTGTTATGAACAGGGCTGACTTTTTAACGTTATTTTACCCGTTTCTTTACCCCCCCCTACAACATGGAAAAAACATGACGCAAGAATCCCCCCCCCCCCGCCCCTTTAAAATTCATCTCTTCTACCCCTCCCCCCGCCCACCCCTAACAACGTGAAATGACATGTCGCACGACGAGGGTATCTGACCGTGCTGGCCTGTTTCGATGCCTGGCACCGCCCACGCCAGGCACCTCCGGACGAGGAATCTGACCCGCGACTCTGAGCGTGTGTAGCACACAACAAACTTAGAAATAGTGTTCACATTAACCAACTAATGAAATTGTTTTGCATGTACACCAGCGCTCGGCTCCAACTTCGCGATCTCTGTTGTTCCTAAGGACAACTGAAAACGCAAGACCTCGACATGTCTTTCACCAAGCCCTGCTTCTCCTCCCTATCTGGCGACATTGCGGCGCTGAAGTCGGCCTCCTGTCGTGTGCGTTTCCTGTGGAGGAATGTATAAGGAATCTCTCTCTCTCTCTCTCTCCAGTCGTGGTGTATCTCTCGTAGAATTAGGACGTGTTTGTGTGCTGTCCTCAGCCGTGAGAGATTTCCAGAACCCTGTGTTTACCCGCCCTCCACCTAGTCCTCGGACAGGGAGCGGGTGAGGTGCCTCAGGCCCTCCAGTGTTCCGCAATCTACCCAAAACTGTCGTATAACAGTCGTGATCCAAAAAGACAGGAAATTGGATAATTAGTGTCATTTGCAAGAAGAATTTCTGGCAACCGCTCCCTGCACTGACCTCCGCCTCGTGGGCGGGGCTCAGGTCACCTTCCCAGGTGTCAGCATGGCTGGAGTTGCCATACCGGGGTCAAGCAATTATGACATGGAAACTGAAAGTGAATGTGCACGAGTGAAAGGGAATATGGAAAGTGGTTCCCATAAGAGGGAAAGGAACGAAGAAAGCGCAAGTGAGATGAGTGACACCGAGAATAGGTTCGAGCAGGAAGAGAAGAGAAGAAGAAATATGAAAGCAAGGAGTGAGAATGAAGGTGTGCAGGAAGAGGCTGCTATTCCCGCAGAACTGTGCCATGAACTTCATGGAAAAATTAAGATGGGCCATGCAGCTGGGCCGGGACCACCGTGGTTTTGAGCCGCTGCTAAAGGAAGGCAGAGGAAGTCCGTACCTCACGGTACGCGCAGGTCAGGCAGAACAAACCCTGACGACTCAAGGGTATAAGGGGACGGTGATGACTGTCCCAAAGTGATCATTTCGCGTTGTATGTTAAGTTAGCTGTAGGGAAAATACAAGTTAAATTTCAGAGAAAACGGCTTTCACTTAATGTAAACGACAGAGACCAGTTTGTTTACAACATAGAGAATTGGTATAAACACTATACACCCATATGTTTAGATAGGTTCAACCGGGATTTGTTGAGTGCGATAGAAAGATGTTTACCCACAACACCCAAGACACACAGAAAGGAAAAGGGTCATGGGGGAAGGAAAAACAGGTACTGCAGTGATAAGACACTTAAGGAATGGACATACATGCTAAGGTTGGCACACAGGGAGTGGGTACAAAAAGGCAAAAAGGAACAGGACAGAGATATACTCCTTGATATATCAAGAATGTGTGGGGAAAAACGGAAAGAAGTAAGGGAGAAATACTGGAAAGAATTTGCGCAAAACATCGAGGAATGCAAAAGCCTTAAAGAAATATGGCATCACGTCAATAAGGTGAGGGGCAAAACAAATAACCTCATCGGTCACCCACACCCAGAGGAGGAGGCAAACAAACATATTCAGAAATGGGCGAAGGCATCTTCACTGGTGTCATTGCCACAACACACTCGCGATGCTTTAGACGCATGGGAAATTGAACGAAAAGAACAAATACAGTCATCCTTAAATATTACTGCAGTATCTTGTCAGACCATAACTATACATGAACTCTTAAATGCAATCAAAAGGGGGAAAAGTACATCGCCAGGAGAAGATGGCGTTACATATGACATTCTAAATGCATTAGTAAGCATGGAGAACAGCCCTTTATTAGATCTTTTTAACATGAGCTATTTGGAAGGTAGATTGCCGAAGGCCTGGAAAAAAGCCTTAATAATACCCATTCCTAAATCGTCAGGTGGATACAGGCCTGTATCTCTGACATCCTGCTTATGCAAGATGATGGAACGAATATTATTAAACAGACTAATGTGATGTGATTGGAGATAAACTCTCTTGTAATCTGTACGGGTTTATGAAAGGGAAGGGAACATCTGATTGCCTAATTCAGTGTTTATCCAACGATGCAGAAAAGTGTAGAGTATTTGTTGATTTACAGGGAGCCTTTGATAAAGCCAACGGAGAAGTGATTATGTATGAGTTGGCAATGTTAGGGGTCACGGGAACGTTGCTTAAGTGGATCGGTGACTATTTGTCTGAGAGAAGAGCTTGTGTGTGGTTTCAAGGCTGTTTGTCAGAGGAAAAAAATCTTGAGCTGGGAACACCACAGGGAGGCGTTTTAAGCCCAACACTTTTTAATGTACTGATGAACAGAATAGCCTCAGAGAGCTATCCTCAGGGCGTCCAGCCAATTATATACGCAGATGATATATTGATACAAGGGACTACACAGCGCCGTTTACAGACGGCGCTGAACAACTTTAGTAAACTTGCTCAAACATTAGGGCTGGTTATCAATGAAGAAAAGACAAAATTTCAGAGCAAACAAAGGGGCAACGTGAGACTCAGTTTAAATGACAAACAGGTGGAGAAAGTATTGACATATAAATATCTGGGAGTATACATTGGCTTTACTGCGTCAAGTAAAGATGCTGAGGTGAATCATATATTGACTCAGTGTAGGGCGCGACTACGGCCGCTCAGAGCACTTGCTTGTCGCGGTGTAGGAGCTGGGGTGCCCTTGCTGAGGCTAATCTACATTAGTACGATAAGAGCCTTGGTGGATTATGCAGCACCAGCA
>NW_020871232.1:273579-276079 GCF_003789085.1 Penaeus vannamei
AAAGAGGCTTGCGTTTGACCCTAAATCATTAATGTATTCGTATGCGTGTGTGTGTTCTTACCTACCCACCTAGATTTTTTTCAGTACGTAAGAGCTAAGTATAGAAGTTCCTTTCTACTGCATTTAAATCATCGTATAACTTTTTTTTCTGTACACCACGTTATCTGGGGTATTTTCCATGTTTCAATAGTTCTGTTTGGGAAGCAACTTTTTGACACCTTTAACACCCCTTTTTACTTTCAACTCTTTACTTTTTCATCTCGCCATTCTTGTGATCAAAATTTTAAAATTATCTTTAGTTAACTTCGCTCATGTAACATAGTTTAGCAGCATAATCTTATCGCCCCTTTTCCTTCCTTCATCTAAACTAGTAATTCGTATTTTCTGTTGGCGATCTTCGTAGATCATATCTCTTAGATATGAGCTGCTTTTTCTAGTTTTTTTTTATCTATTTTGTGTGGAATCCATACCACTGCATTCTAGAATAGGTCTTATGAGGGCTGCAACCTTCGTCCATATACACGAATACCCTCTTCAAGGTGGTAAGCAACCCTAAAATTCTATGGACCTTTTCCTTTATATGATAATTTTGGTGTAAGTTCATGTTTATGATTATTCCAAGGTCTTTCTCCCAATTCACTCTGTTTAATACTACGTCCCCTAATTTACACTGGTATAGACGATTTTTACTTTCTCCGAACCTAACTACATTGCATTTAATAGTGTCGAATTCCATTTTCCAAGTCCAACTCCACATAATTAGGTACTCGATGTCACATGGGAAGCATTGACGTGAGACGTCGTTTATTACCCTTTTATGTATATTCGTGCTTGGCTGCAAACATCGCCAGATAGCTACCGGGGCTTATTTTTGGTGAAAGAGTAAACATGATCGGCGCCAAGACCGGTCCTTGAGGTACTCCAGCAGCTACTCGTCGCCATGCAGAGTGCTTCCCTTCAATTAAGGCGATCATTCGTCTCTCATGTAGGAAGTCCTTCATCTATTCGAGGAGTTTGCCTTTCACCCCACCCAGGTCTTCCGTGAGACACCTTATCAAACGCCTTTTCCAAATCCAGATATACACAATCCACCAAGCCGTCTCTTTCTTGGAATATTTTAGAAACTATCATAAAAGCAGGAGAGATATGCTACACATGACCTTTTTCTACCTAAATCCAAACTCCCTATTTTGTAACATATGTTTCATATGGCTCCCAGGTCTTGAAGACGGGGTGTTAGAACTATACAGAACTCTTGCGGAGGGGACAGACGACACTGGAATGTCCTTTGTGGTAATGATCAAACGTATATGCATATGTGTATATGTGCGTGAAGATACGTATGTGACACATGTAAGATTATGAAAACCATGTAGAATATAGTAAGAGATGCGTAAAATGATATAATCATTTAATAAAGATATAGTTGGTTTTCAGATAGAGATAATTTGATTCTTATTTTTACTTACTATTTATGTAGTTGAAAAAGAGCTTTGGTTGATCTGTACATTACTTGGTTATATCCTCTTCAAAGTGCATTTTCGCCTTTTAACTTGGACGTACTCATTTCTTCCTACCTTATACCGTCCACACTCTGCTCTTCTTCCGAACATTTCCAAACGAGCTGCATATTTTCTCTCTTTCCCTCACATGAGTCACTTCCACTTCTGGCCCTTTCTTGTTTTAGTTTTTAATCTTGTTACATTATTATTAATGTTATTACTGTTGCTGTTATTATTGTTGTTTGGCTTTTCCCGTTTATCAAACAGCCGACCCCCCCCCCCTCGTGTTCCCTAGTAAGACGATTCCAGATTTGAAGGTCGACTGCACTGACTCATCTGTTTAGTAAATGGTTAATGGTTAAAAGCAAAATAAATGTGCTAGACATCCAAGGTCATATAGCAATATAGGGAAGTATATTACAGGAGGGGTGAAGGGTGATAGTTGCTATGCGTCAACTATCTAGAGTAATCTTGAAAGGTTAAAGATGGGTAAAGGAGTTGGTGTGTGAATGGGATATGGTGGGTCTAGGTAAGAGAATTACCTAAGTGTTTCACGTGTGTATCCAGGAGGGAGTGGAAATAATAGAGGGATGGAGGGAGTGAGAATGTACTAGTTGGAGTTGAGGGAGATGGATCGTGTTGGGAGGAAGTAGGAGGAAGTGTTGTAGGGGGAATATGAGTAGGAGGAGGATGGGTGCCGGGAGGATGGATATCGGCAGTAGATGAAGTTGAGGGGGATGGGTTGTGTTGGGACGGAGTAGGAGGAAGGGGTGTAGGGGAATATGAGTAGGAGGAAGATGGATAACAGTAGTGACAGAGTTGAGGGGGAATAGGTTGTATTGGAAGGGAGTAGGGGTAATATGAGTAGGAGGAGGATGGATATCGGCAGTCACTTCGAGTGTGGAGGGAGCATGAGTTGTGGAAATCTGTGTCTCGAGCATATAGCTTTGAATATCTTAAATAGTTTCTGTAGTGGAGGTGGTTGGAGAGTCTTGTGA
>NW_020871232.1:286858-289358 GCF_003789085.1 Penaeus vannamei
TTCTTAACGGTTGTGATATGGCAAAAATCAGGTATGTAATGTACTAGTTCTTATGGCGTAAGTGAATAAAAGGGTATTTGTACATTAATTCAGATATTGATAGATAGAATATTAATCTAAATAATCTTATGGAAATAATTGATTTTCAGCATCATCTGTTAGCGCATGCGGTCTAAAGGGCGTATCTAAGCGGATGTCTCCACTAACCGCTCTCCTACTTGAAGTCGTTGCTGATTCACCTTTCGGTAAGTTTTATTAACTAAGAATTTAACTTTAAAGTTTATATTCAACGCTGCTCAAAACTACGTGAGTCTGGCAGGACTTTTAAAGTAATCCCTGTTTCATTCACCAGGTTGCGTGTCGACCTGCGAGGCCGTGCGGATGTTGGTCCGTCGGTCGCCTCCCGCCCTCCGAGGCGTGCCAGTTCCTCGCCTTCGGAAGCGCGTGTGCGACACCCTCAGCCGAAACCCCCTTTTCCGGCCGGCGGGAAAGGAGTTCAACCATGGCATCCGTCGCCGATATGGCCTTGCACCAACTCTGAAGGAAAACTCTACAAAGAAACGCCAAGTGACTACTGATTTAAGCATATCCACCGCTTTTAGGAGGTATGAATAGCATTCGTCTTTATCATCATTCTCTCACAATATGCTCAAATATTATGTGCCTTAGATTACTGGATTTCGGATATTCATAAAACCCAACTCTTTACAGGACGGAGAATATCCTTACGGAGATCTTAGGCAGCCCGCCTTCATCGCCAGTCATCTCGGATTATGGATATTTGCAGAGTGTACACGTGATGGCCACTCCTGCAGCCATAAGCAGCAGTATATTGAGTGGTTCTGAAGTGCAGCTCCAGAGTATGGCGCCTCCGCTGCCTTTCCCACCGACGCCTCCACCTTCGCCTGTAGTGCTTCCCTGCCTCACCGCTGAGGATGTTGCTCTTTTGCTTTCCTAATAAATCTTTTTCAATCTTTAGTAAGATTGTTTTAATGAGCGTTACCACAGCACTGATATTTGAATGATCAATATGCAATATGTAGCTTTATAAGCGTTGGCTCAATGACAAAGTGTGCAGACTCTAAATATGCATTCCCCTTTTGACGCATTTTGCCCGATGAACATTACGTAAGCACCTTATGGAATGCAATTAGTGCATTATTTTTAATAAAATGGGAGTTAAAATGCAGTACTGGGGCCCCATGTCTATCTGTCTATCTATATGTATATGCATATTAATATGCATATGCATACATATATACATATATATATATATATACACCTATACATATATGTGTATGTATACACACACACACACACACACACACACACACACACACACACACACACACACACACATATATATATATATATATATATATATATATATATATATATATATATATGTATGTATGTATGTATATGCTTTATATAAATACACACATGTATATATATATATATATATATATATATATATATATATATATATATATATATATATATATATATATATATATATATATATATATATATATGCATGCATGTGTGTATATATATGTATATATAATATATATATATATATATATATATATATATATATATATATATATATATATATATATATATATATATATATATATAATATCCCGAGGACGAAGAAAACATATGTATTTCTTCTGAGATTCGCAGGTTTTACTGTTTAGAGAGACCAGGTTTATATGACCTCAGAGAACTGTCTGGTTCCATATCTGTTACCTAATGTCTACCCTAAAAAAGAGTAAGTGCGGAAACCTGTGTTTAAGATCATTCTTAATTGAGACACAATCACGAAAAATAATTCACATCATCCGTTGCAGTGGTTGTTAAAAAAAACAATTAAATTTTTTCAACACCCTCTATCAGTATAGGCGGTTTGAAGAGGATGTCTGCACTTATCGGTTTTCCACTCGAAATTGTTGCTAATTCAGCTATTGGTAAATTTTATTAACTAGGACTAGTAAATTATTCGAAATAATAATCAGATATAGAATTATATTTTTGCCTTTGCACAAAACGATGTGAGTCTGGCAGTACTTCTATGGTGATCCTTGCTGCATCCACCAGGTTGCGTGTCGAACTCCAGGGCCGTGCGGATGTTGGTCCGTCGGTCGCCTCCCAGCCTCCGAGGCGTGCCAGTCCCTCGCCTTCGGAAGCGCGTGTGCGACACCCTCAGCTGAAACCTCCTTTCCCTACAAGAACATTTACATATTTGTATGAATGTGTGTGTGTGTGTGTGTGTGTGTGTGTGTGTGTGTGTGTTTACTCTAATGGAAAAGTAAACTAGAACGAATTCTGACATGACTATACTCTCATAGATTATAGGTTAATATGTGTGCCATTTGCGATAATGAAAAGCATCGGAAATAATGCAATACAAAATGATACTATCATAACAATGCCTTTTTTTGTCTAAATCCTAAGAGATATCTAATTTTTGAGCTGCGCCAGCATTCACTTGTTT
>NW_020871232.1:296858-302302 GCF_003789085.1 Penaeus vannamei
CACCTCGCTGTACCACCTCCAACGATGTGGGTCTGAGCGCTGGTACCAGGAGCCAGAAACCATCAATTTCTAGGACCTGTACCTGTATATATATGTATATATATATATATATATATATATATATATATATAATATATATTATATATATATATATTATATATATATATATATATATACATACATATCTACATATATATGTGTGTGTGTGTTGTCTCACTTTCCTTTCCCTCTTATACCGCTTCGTCTCCCTTGCCTCTTCAGACCCGAAGATGGAATCGAGGACGATTCCGAAACTGTTGTCTCACTTTCATCAATAAATCTAGTTTGTACATTGTGGGTTTTTCTTCCATATTATCAACACGGTATTGTGTTTTTCGTTGCATCATGGACCCCACGGTTAAACGAAATCTTCTCTCGTTCCTGTTTGCCTCCTTCCCCGACCTGGTTCCTGCCTTTCGCGCTTTCGAGGATTCCGTCATCGCCACGGCCCGACGGAAGAATCAACTGCGTTTCCTCCGAGACTGCCTCGAGGAGCAGGTGCTCCCTTCCTCGATCGGCAACCTCTTGAAGCACTCGGATGGAGGATCTCCTTTCCTGATTATGCTCGCTCCCTCCTCCTTGAACGGATCCGCGCTGGTAAGAGGGATGTCGAGCTTTCCTACTATCGCTCGCGGGTTCGTTCCGACCTCCTGAAGGAACGACTCCCCGGCCATGTCTTCCAGCTCCTAGCTGACGTGGCCCACGATTCTTTCCCGTTTCCTCTCCACTACCCATGCCCGCTCCCTTTCCCAGAAACTCTCCAACCTCACCTCCCGTAGTCCCTGGTCCCGCTTCCCTCACCGACGCGGTTACCAACCTTTCCTCCCTGTCCTTGACCCCTCACCAACTACAACTCCTTGGCTTCGGTCTTTCCTTTGCTCTCCGCCCTCCCTTACCCTCTATTGACATCATTTCTTCCTTTGACCGGTTCATCTCCGCTCATAGGAACTCCTTGCCTGATGTCTCTCTCCTTCGTGGGGCCTTCCTTCCGGCCCTCGAGTCTCTCCTTCACCCTAATCCTTCCATCCAGGCGTTACCGTGAGGCCCTTCACAGCCTGTGCAGGGAGGATGTCACCATTTTGCCTTCTGATAAAGGTAACTCGGTGGTGGTCCTCGACCAAGCCTCCTACCTGCAGAAGGCCCAGGACCTGTTAGGTGACGCCTCCACCTATGCCCCCCTGACCAGTGACCCGCGGGAACGCATTGCTGCCACTTTCCACCGTCGTCTGAGAGAGCTTGCAGCCTGTTTCCCGGAGGCGAACCTTTACCAGAGGTTCAAGGTCGTTAACCCTCGCCTCCCTCATTTCTATGGGCTTCCTAAAACCCATAAGCCGGCCGTGCCTCTACGCCCCATCATCTCCTCCCGGGGATCGGTGACGCATCCTCTTGCGGCTTGGCTGGCTAAGTCTCTCACTCCCTTCTCGGCACCTTCTCTCCTGCTCACCTTCGCCATTCACAGGACTTCATCTCTCGTGTCCGCGGTGTCCGCCGGCGTCCATGCTGAGCCTGGATGTCGACTCCCTGTTCACCAAGGTCCCGCTTGATGACGTCCTCGCTTTCCTTCAGAGGAAGCTCCCTGCCGAGGATCCTCGTCTTCCTCTTCCCACTGAAGTCTTCCTCCAGCTGATTCGTCTGTGTGTGAGTCGAATTCCTTCTCCTTTGAGGGTCGTTTCTACTCACAGACGTTCGGTGTTGCCATGGGCTCTCCTCTCTCCCCTGTTCTGGCTAACCTGTACATGGAGTTCTTCGAGTCGGAGCTCCTCCCTTCCATCTCCCCTCGTCCTTCCATGTGGCTGAGATATGTAGATGACGTCTTCGCTCTCTGGCCCCATGAACCTGCCCTGTTTCCTGATTTCCTGTCGCAGCTGAATTCTCTCTCTCCATCCATCCGCTTCAAGGTGGAATGGGAGGTTGACGACAAGCTCCCTTTCTTGGACACTCCTGTCCATCGCTCTGCTGATCATTTCTCCTTTTCTATATACAGGAAGCCTATGCACAGTGGTATGTACATACACTTCTTCTCGTACCATCCACTACATGTAAAGAGAGGGGTTGCCACCTCGCTGTTTCTCCGTGCCCTCCGCATCTGTGACCTCCAGTACCTGGATGGAGAGATCGACTTCCTGCGTCGTTCGTTCTCCAAACTGGGCTATCCTCGCCATGTCCTAGACGTCGCGTTATCCAGGGCGCGACGTACCTTCTACCATGACTCCCCTCCCAATGAGTCTCCTCACCTGCCTGTCCTCAGCCTGCCTTACACTGAGGAGATCTACTCCCTCCGTCGGCCCTGCAGTCTCTCAACTGCAGACTCTCCCTTCGCCAGGTGAATACCCTCCGTCGGAACCTGGTTCACACCTGCCCTCCCTCTACCTCGAAGGTGGGCACCTATGCTGTTCCGTGTGCCTCCTGTGATAAGCAGTATTTTGGTGAAACAGGCGCCAGTCTTACTAAGCGTCTGTCTCAGCATAAGTACGCTGTATCCAGGGGACATACCAACAACGCCCTCTTCTGCCATCAGTGGGACACTGGCCATCAGATGGACTGGAAAGCTGCCCGCATTCTCTTCCCTTCCGCTGATGTCCATGCCCGCAGACTGGTGGAATCTTCTCTCATTAAGCTGCTGCCCAATTTCAACTTGAACAGCGGTTTCTCTCCTGCCGACAGCCTCCTCGCTTCCCACATTCTTCGTCTCCTCCCTTATGCCGGTCACCCGTCACATAGACCGCCTGATCCTTCGACCTGATCTGACCTCCCTTCGCTTCCGTTCTCCTGTCCTCTCCTGCCCCGTAGTTCCGAGTGCTTCGCCTCCTTTCCCTCTTATACCGCTTCGTCTTCCTTGCCTCTTCAGACCCGAAGATGGAATCGAGGACGATTCCGAAACTGTTGTCTCACTTTCATCATAAATCTAGTTTGTACATTGTGGGTTTTTCTTCCATATTATCAACACGGTATTGTGTTTTTTCGTTGCATATATATACATATATATATATATATTATATATATATATATATATATATATATATATATATATATATATATATATATATATATATATATAATATATATATATATATATATATATATATATATATATATATATATATATATATATTATATATATATATATATATATATATATATATATATATATATATATATATATTATATATATTATATATATATATATATATTGTGTGTGTGTGTGTGTGTGTGTGTGTGTGTGTGTATAGATGTAGATATAGGTAGATATATATAGATATATATTTTATATATATATGTATATATGTATATATATATATATATATATATATATATATATATATAATATATATATATATATATATATATATATATATATATATATATATATTATATATATATATATCCCTTTACTTCCTATAAGAACAAATTTGTCCACTTTTAAATGATTGGTTCTTTTGGGTAAAATATCCTGATTTGGAAGGTGTTTGCTGAAGGAAACTTTTTCGTCTGGTTATGTTGATGGTACTGGCAACTCTGCTTCAGCCTTGGTTCTTCCGGAAGCTCAGAAAACTCAAAAACATCACAGGGTGTAGATGCTAAATCGTGCACTGACTACAACAAATTTTCAAGCCATCATGGAACCTGAACCAGGTAATTTACTGCAACGATCTTTACTTATTGTGATAAGCACATTATAAGCTATATGATGTGTGTCAGTTTATTCATACTTGATAAAAAAGAAAGGTTTTATGATATGTATAAATGTGACAAAGTTGTCCTATGAGGCACATGCATGGCATACTTGATCATATGTAACCACAGGCTACTGCCTATACTTTTGCAACAAATATCTCCTATGGTCCCTTATTTTACCATATATCTTACGTTTTCATGTTTAGAAAGTAAAACTTTGTTTCAAATATATGTTATCTACAATAATTACGTGGCATATTATACTGTAAAGAGGTTGCATACTGCCCTATCAGTAGGTGCATACTGTACTAAAATTAATTGGTAATTATTTTCAGGTGGATCAGGAATCACCACAACCAGTTTTTACAGGAATGCAAAGGAATATAGGCCACGAGTTATGTATCAATATTTGTGCTGAAGTGATACAGAAGATATTGCTGAGTATGCTGTGGATGAGGTAGATGATGCTTACCTACCACAGGAGTCTGAGGAAGGTACGTAAGTTATTCATTGTTCATAAAACTCGCCACATTATTCATCTATAATTTTCAATAAGTGCAAAGTTGTAAAGCAACCAATATCTGTTGTGGTGAAGAGTTCGCTGATATATTTTACATAGAATAGTGCTATAAAAAATGTTTCACATATTTCAGAGTCGTCTTCCGATGGGGATGAATTTCCTGATGATACAGTTGTATTAGAAGTCAATAACTTGACTACAGTCTCCCCACCCCATTCTAAACCCAAACCCAAGACTGGGCGCAGAAAATTCTCAAGGCTGTTCTGGGAACATGTTCATAGCAGAGATGAAGCACCTACAATCCCCATATATGATGTCAGTGACAGCAGTGAGAATGAAGAGGGCATCTCTTCCTGTAAATCTGTTGAGGAGATTCTTCTCTGATGACCTCTTAGATATGGTTGTTCAGCAGTCCAACTTGTATTCATTACAACGAAATGCAAACAAACCATTTGATATAGATAGATCAGAGCTTGAACAATGGTTAGGATTGTGTATGATCATGTCTGTTAGTAGGATACCTAATACAAGATTGCACTGGTCATGCTTCTCTGTGGGAAGTGAAAAGATTAGTTCATCTATGAGCAGAGACAGGTGGGAGGAAATAAAGATGAATTTGCACCTTACAGATAATTCCCAAATAGATCCTAACGACAAACTGTCAAAGATAAGACCTTTACTCGAACATCTGAGATCTAAATTCAAAGAAATCCCCATGACTGAATATTTGTGTGTAGATGAGCAGATGGTACCTTTCAAGGGGAATTCATCTTTGAAACAATATATTCCCAAGAAACCACACAAACGTGGATCTAAGATTTTTGTTTTGGCAGATGATATGGGAATGGTGTATGATTTCATGCCATATGTTGATAAAATAGAGCCTGTAAATAATCCAAATGTTCCAGATCTGAAACCAAGTGCTAATTCAAGAATCATAAGTTGTATTTTGACAAGTGGTTTACCTCTCTTCCTCTAATAAATTATTTAGCTTCTAGGGGTATATGGTGTAGTGGTACTGTTCAACACAACAGAGTACATAATCTGACATTCAAATCAGATAAGCAACTTCAAGCTTATGGGCGTGAGTCTTATGATGAATGGGAAACAGTATTTGAGGATGGTAACAAAATAACACCTCTAAAATGGTTTGACAACAAATCAGTGCACCTTGTATCTACATTTGCCACTTAATTCCATTTGACAAGTG
>NW_020871232.1:349040-354040 GCF_003789085.1 Penaeus vannamei
TGATTGGGATGGTTGGTTTGTGCGGGGTTTGTGTGAATGTCTCTCTGCTCTCTTCTCTCTCTCTCCTCTCTCTTCCCCTCTCCTCTCTCCCCCTCCTCTCCTTCTCTCACCTCTCTCTCTCTCTTCTCTCTCTCTCCATCTTCTCTCTCTCTCTCTCTCCCTCTCTCTCTCTCTCTCTCTCTCTCTCTCTGTCTGTCCATTCATCTTTTTCTCTCCATTCATCTTTCTCTCTCTATTCAGCTTTCTCTCTCTCTTGATTTCTGTTTCAGTCCATAATTAGGGGACGAATTTTCGACTGTTGCAATATATATTATTTCATTCTTTACCGCTAACTATTCATAAATAAGCATAAATCATAGGTATATATTACACACTCGCTTTTGCACAAGATCATTTAGTTAGTAAAACAACACAAGAACCTACGTTCTATCTTTATCAGGTATTGCAATTTACCAAAAATTGCTATACAACTATATAGAATGCGTGTGCGAATCCACTTGAGCAAGCTAGATCTTACGTTATTTTGTTATGTGTTTTTATTGATTTATGTATCTATTTCTAAAATGTGTTTTATATTCTTTCTTATTGAAATTATGTATCTCTGAAGCTTGAAAGATATCCACCAAACACTTGGCTTACATGAATTACGTGCTTGGCGGTTATTTTTCGTTTTTTTCACGTTTCTACGATGTTGTTATAGCTGCATGTTTGTTCAGAACGTTCCCATTTTTTCTGT
Organism: Penaeus vannamei; assembly: GCF_003789085.1. Lineage (NCBI taxonomy): Eukaryota > Metazoa > Arthropoda > Malacostraca > Decapoda > Penaeidae > Penaeus > Penaeus vannamei. Next base: position 349,777 of record NW_020871232.1, read on the forward strand.
TCAAAAGCAAAGTTGTCTTACGCGTTTTCCTTGATCTTCGTGAGGAGACGGTAGTCAGGTTAGGCAAGATCCAGTTCAACGGCTGAACCATTTTCTTATTTCATCTTTATTTTACGACTTTTCTTTTTTCTTTTTGAATTGTAACTGCCGTGTCTCCCGGTCAGTGTTTGATCCGCTGTAAAGATCACTGTAAAGTCTCTTTTACGACGTTTTACGAATCACCTTAATTAACTTATCGTACGCTCATCACATCATATATCATAAATGGACGTTTACACGTTTGCAAAAATCACACCCAGTACCATATTAAATTCTTCTTTTTCTGCTGCTGATGTTATTACTTCGGAGATCGGCTTGTACTCCCCTTCAATCTTATCGACAGGGAATCCAATCCTCTTGTGGGCTCAAAGGCGACGCTCCTTCGCTACTTTCACCGTAACGACTCAAGTACCTCGCGACGAACCGGATCGCGTTAAACTATCCCAGTAGGATCAAAATTCCGACACTGTAGGATTATCTTTACTACAGTAGACGAAGCCTCGTATAGATAAAGATGATTCAGTGTGATGGAATTCTTAACACTAGATTATCATTGCTACATCAGACCCAGATACTCGTAGAAGACACAGACTGCTCAGCATGATGAAATTCTTAGCACTGATGATTATTATTACCAAACAGACCCAAATACTGGTACAAACACAGAATGCTCAGTGTCGAATTCACAACACTGGATTATTATTACTAAAACAAACCCGAAGATCCGTATAGTCACAACATTCAGCAACAAATTCTCGACACAGTGGATAATCTTCACTAAAACAAAGCCAAAAAGTCGTGTCGTAGAGACAGAGAACACAGTATGAAAAAAGCAGCTTCACACTGTCAGATTAGCTTCACTAAAACAGACCAAAGACGTATAGAAAAATACTTAGTATAATGAAATTCTTGGCACTGTCAGATTGCCTTAACTAGGTAGCTTCCTCTTACAGCCACAGAATCCAGGGTACGCAGCCACGACGGATTTCTCAACCACACCGACAGAATACCCAGAGTGATAAGCAGCAAAGCTAATGACGGACTCAGTGGAACTCAAAGGGCGCGAACGAAGGACTCTCCAGGAAGGTAATATACGTGAAAGTGGTGACGTTCTTAAAATATAAAAAGTAAAAAGATAAAAGTATTTTCAAAAAGGAAATACTGGTTTCGAATTTACTTTACCGTTTTTCACTGAGGTCAGTCCTTGAAGGTTTGACCTTCGACCTGGGACGGGAACCACGAGAGGTCACGTGTCCAGGCTCATGACCCAGCGTTGGGGTCAGCTCAAGGGTCGAGGATAAATGGGAAGGAGAGAGGAGGACGAGGAGGGGGAGGGGAATTAAGACGGGAGAAATGAGGAGGAAGGAAGAAGAGGAAGCAGGGATATATGAAGAGAAAGAGAGAAATTACGGTGAGACGAGTAGGAAGATATATGAAAGGAAAGGAAGATGAGTAAGCAGAGAGACTAGAGAAAAGGGAAAGAGAGAGAGAGAGAGAGAGAGAGAGAGAGAGAGAGAGAGAGAGAGAGAGAGAGAGAGAGAGAGAGAGAGAGAGAGAGAGAGAGAGAGAGAGAGAGAGAGAAAGCGAAAGGGTGAGAAGTGAAAGAAAGAGATAAAGATGGGATGAGAAGAGAGATAGATCTGTAAGAAGAAAAGAAGAAATGAAAAGGAAAGAAAACCATGCACCATGCGTATTTACGTGGCTTCAAACAAACAAAAATGCATGGCTGACAGGAGTTTCTCGGGGAGATTCGTGCTTGAGAGGGCAGTGTGCATGACAGCGGAACGTGCATGAGCGGAGCCAAAAAGGGGACGTGCTCGAAAAGAACCATGCAAAATGTTTGTGTGTGAGTGTGTGTGCGGGCATGTGTGTGCGTGCGTATGTGTGTGCTTCCGTGTGTGTGTGTGGGCGTGTGTGTGTATGTGTGCATGCGCGCTCCTGTGTATGTGCGTGCGTGTGTATGTACATGTGTTCGCGCGCGCGTTCGTGTGCGTTTCTGTTGTAATTAAGGAGATCACGTCAGAGAATGAGAAAGCATGTATGATACATGTATGTGGATATTTTTTTCTCTCCCCCTGTCACGACTTGAAGAGATTTTGCTGCTCGCAGTTTGCAATTGCAAGGGAGTTAGGCCTTGCTTGCTTGCGTCAGGTTGATTCTCTTGACTTGGTTTTGGTCAGAGTGCTTGCTTGATGGGTCCGTTGCAAGCAGGGTTTATTGGATTTGATTTCGGGCCATTCATCTTTTTTCTGGTTTCTTTTTCTTCATCTTTATTATTTTATTTACAAATGTTCTTTGCTCTTTTGCACTTAACACACATACACGCACGCAAACACACACACACGCGAGCGCACAAAGCACACATATTATATAATATCTTTCTTACACCCAATAAAAAAACGCCTTTCGATAAACAAACCTAATTAAAAAAACAGAAATTGATAACGATACCAAGCCGTAAACAAACGTTAGATCCTGAGAGATTGCCGGGGACGAGAAGTCGTAAATTAGCAATCACGTGACCAGTGACATAACATTAGAGCATTCATACGTCCGGTGATTTTGTTATTGTGGAGTAAGATGGGGGGGGGGGGTCTGTTGCCCCCTACGGTTATTTGGTGGATAGAAAGTTGGACAGTGAGGAAGGAGCAGCGGATTGGCAGACGTCACAACTGCGTCACGCTTTACCTGTTCGAATGCCTTCGCGGATGAAGGATGTTGCGCTATTAAAGTCAAGAGCAAATTAGATACGTTTGGTAATGCACTTTAGTGTCACAAATTAGGGCGGGTGTGAATAATACCGTGTTAAAGTGCTATTATGACCTGACTATGCGTTTGGAAGGGCTTTGGTAAACACTGTGGGTCAGGGGCCCTGAATGCAGGTTAGGGGCCGGATTCTCAAACGCGTTAAGGCGCCGTATCTCCTTAAGGCGCCTTAGCTTTACGGCCGCGGGATCTTACGGCCCGTGGACAGAGCAAGGGACCCGCCATATTGGTGCGAGTGAAGGCGCCTTCGGTTAGGGCGGGGAGGGCAGCCTTTAGCGCTTTACGGCGGCCGGGAAATCAACACCTCACTCCTATACAAGGGAAACAGCAGGACGATTAAGGCTTCCAGCGCGCCTTAACTTAAGGCTCTTTTGAGAACCCGGCCCTGGGATTCGAAATTTGCCAGTGCAAATTCGGGATATGTGTTTCGGACGCGAGGCTCGAATCTGGCGGTTCACTCATGATGAACGCCGAAACACATGCTAAAACATGCATTTCGAATACAAAAATCGGTCGCGCAAAGCATTTTTCCAACATTTGACATGTTTAAGAGCCCAGTTTCCGTTGACGCAGAGCCTCTGGGGGTGAAATCCGAATATTGCAAGCAGGTGCCCAAGATCACAAATCTCATTCAATTACGTATACAATGAGACACTAAGATATTTATTGATTTAATGTTTTAACAATTTGACGCCATATAATTCAAATAGCTTAATAGCGCTGGATTACAAATTACATACATATGCATGCATACATACATATATGTATATATATATATATATATATATATATATATATATATATATATATATATATATATATATATATATATATAATATATATATATATATATATATATATATATATATATATATATATATATATATATATATATATATATATATATATATATATGTATATGTATATATATATATATATATATATATATATATATATATATATATATATATATATATATATATATATATATATATATATATATATGCAACATAAATATACACACACACACACACACACACTCACACACATATATATGTATATATCTATATATATGTGTGTATGTGCGCGCGCGTGTGTGTGTGTGTGTGCACGTGTGTGTGTGCGTATATATATATGAAAATATATGTGTGTATTTGTGTGTGTGCACATGTGTGTATGCCATCAGTTATCATGACAAATACCCTCATACCGCATGTTCACACACGCGGAACGCCAAGGAATTCTACGGAAGGAAGCCAAAGAAGGACAAGGAGCAGAAGGTGAACGAAAAGTCCTAAACATTTCACTGGAAAAAGATGCAGGAGACACACAAACAGAAGGTAAGATAGTGAAAGAAGAATACATTAGCAATTAACTATGAAGAAGAGGTGGAAGGGAGACAGAGGGTAAGTAATGACAAAAAACAAACAAACAAAAAAAACATTCATACACAGAGAAA
>NW_020871232.1:356540-374040 GCF_003789085.1 Penaeus vannamei
TAGAAAATAACAAGCGAATCTACTTGATACTGATACACTGCCACAATACCTGCATCCTGTTTTTTTTTTTACTTGCTTACGGTTTTTACACAATTGTGCCACTGTTTCTTATGTATTTTTCTATTGTTTTTAGCTATATGAATTTAGACGGTTTGATTATGATGGGGACCATTATTTCAAAATCAGGGAGATATGTAACCCAGCTATTATATTATATCTAATTACTATATGATACATATATATAATCTTACATGTTTGTCACATACGTATCTTCACACACATATACATATGCATATACGCCTGACCATTGCTTCCTCTGTTCATTCCTCTCTTCTTGCCTCACCAGACATTAGAATGTTGTGTTGTCTATCTCTTCCAGAAGAGCTATGTATTGTTGCAACGCTTCCTTGTCCATCACCGTTCGTCACATGCTAAGAACGTGACTTGGTCCGATCTTTTAACCAGTGTATAGGAGATCAGGCAGACTCCCTGCGGGGAGCCGAGGAGCAGCACCTCGCCCAGAGGAGCTGCCGCACTCCAACACCTTATTCAGTAAAGGCGTCAAGACATCTTGGTTGTCTACCTTAAACCCTAAGCTCGCCATCTACCAACTCTTGTAGGACCCAACACACACACACACACACACACACACACACACACACACACACACACACACACACACACACACACACACACACACACACACACACACACACACACACACACACACACACACACACACACACACACACACACACACACACACACACACACACTCACACACACACACACACACACACACACACACACACACACACACACACACACACACACACACTCACACACACACACACACACACACACACACACACACACACACACACACACACACACACACACACACACACACACACACACACACACACACACACACCACACACCACACACACACTCACACACACACTCACACACACACACACACACACACACACACACACACACACACACACACACACACACACACACACACACACACACACACACACACACCACACACACACACACACACACACACACACACCACACACACACACACACACACACACACACACACACACACACACACACACACACACACACACACACACACACACACACACACACACACACACACACACACACACACACACACACACACACACACACACACACACACACACACACACACACACACACACACACACACACACACACACACACACACACACACACACACACACACACACACACACACACACACACACACACACAACACACACACACCACACACACACACACACACACACACACACACACACACACACACACACACACACACACACACACACACACACACACACACACACACACACACACACACACACACACACACACACACATATGTATATACATAGACAATAAATTTAAATCGATTACACCTTTTAACCCTTTCGCTTTCTGCATGAGATCAGCGCCCACAGCAGCATCACCAAGACGACATTCCTAGGAGAAGGAAGTAAAGAAAAAAAAAAAAAAAAAAATGAAAGGGATAAAACAACAATGGAACACATACAAAAAAAAGAAACCAAGAATTATAAAAAGATGGAAAGGAGGAAGAGAAGAAGATAAGTAATAAAGGAAAAGAAAAACAAGGAAAAAAGAAGAACACAGTGAATAACAACAACAGCAACGAATCCCTAGACAAAGAAAAAAAGTGAACCGCTTCCTCGTTTTCGCCCTCACCCCCGCTTCCTCGTTTTCGCCCTCACCCCCGCTTCCTCGTTTTCGCCCTCACCCCCGCTTCCTCGTTTTCGCCCTCACCCCGCTTCCTCGTTTTCGCCCTCACCCCGCTTTCCTCGCGCCCTCACCCCCGCTTCCTCGTTTCGCCCTCACCCCCGCCCCTCACCCCCGCCCTCACCCCCGCGCCCTTCGCAACGCCGAGCATCCAGGCACGATCTTCGGAACGGCGCCCTCACGGTCACTTCGCTTCTTGCTTGCCTTTGCTTCTTGTTTCTTGCTTGTTCTTCTCGTTGGTTTTGTTTGTTTGTTCTCGTTGTTTGCTCTTGTGATTGGCTTTGTTTGTTTTTTCTCTTCGTTTGGTTCTGAATTGTTCTTGTTATTGTTGGTTCTCTTTGTTTTTTCTTGTTATTTGTTGGTGTCTGAATGCTTGCTTAATGGCGTCTATTGATTTTGCTCTTATGGTTGCTTCTTTTTTCGGTTTATTGTTATTTTTCTTGTTTATATTGTTCTGTTGTTTTTCTGTTTGTCGTTGCTATTATTATTATGTTTATTTATATCATAATCATCATCATAATATTATCATCAGACCGGTTAACGGGATCATTACTATCATCTATATCATTTCCAATACTCATTATAAGATTCCTCAGCATCGAAATCATAGTAAGCCTCATCACTATCATCGCAACCACCATCACTAGTTTCATTAACATAGTAACATAATCACAGTCATTATAACCATTATAGAAACAACTCTTCATAATCACAATCATCATTATGACCATTACCTTTTTTTTTTTTTTTTTTTTTTTTTTTTTTTTTTTTTTACTCGCACCCTATTTGCATGTCGTGTGCCCTTGATTGCTTTGCCTCTCACATCCTTGTCTGTTTTTCACCTTGTAAAGCACCCTTAGAGATTTTTTCTCTTTTTAAATAATCAGCATTCTACTTGTTTCTTAATGTATATTCGTGTTATCTTTTGAATCTAATGTTTCATATATAATTTATTTACTTAGGTAATACATATATGTACATATGCTTATATATAAGCACACACACACACACACACACACACACACACACACACACACACACACACACACACACACACACACACACACACACACACACACGCAAACACACGAATATATAGATTTGAATATAAACATCCTTAACCGCACATGAAAAACAAGGATTCATATGGAACAATAGGAATAAAATCCCAATAGCCATTCGAAGGAACTCTTCACACACCTCATAATTAACTCCAACAACCTTCCCCGAAACCAGACAGACAGGCAAACAGACAGACAGATCGGCAAACAGACATGGCAGACCGACAGACAAACATAAAACAGGCAGGGTAGACAGATAAACAGACAGAGGCAGACATACAGACCAACAAGCAGAGAGACAAACAGGCAGACAGACACAATAGCCGCTTCCCAATTCCCTCCTTTCAATAAATCACTCTCGACCGCCATTCAAACTCTCTCAGTCCGAAGCGAACAGTTCTCTCTTAATTTAACAGCCCTATAAACAGAAACCCTTTCCCTTATCCGATGAATTGGACCACTGTTAACAGAAAAAACTGTTCTGGAAATATTACTTTTTATTTTCATTTTTCGTTTTATTATGGATAGGTCTATTACAGGTGTGTTATAAATAGGCTCTTTATAGGCGCTTGGGCTAGTGTTGGCGGTGACTATCTTTTATCACTATTATTATTTTCATCATCATTATCATCATTACTATTTTTATCATCATTGTTATCATTATTATTTTCATCATTATTATCATTACTATTTTCATTATTCTCATTATTATTTTCATCATCATTATCATTATTATTATTATTTTCATCATTATTATCATCATTATTTTCATCGTCATTATCATCATTTTCATCATCATTATTATCATTATTATTTTCATCATTATCATTATTATTTTCATCATTTTTATCATTATTATTTTATCATTTATTATTATATTATCATCATTCATTATCATTTTTCATTATTATTATCATTATTATTTTCAGTTATTATTATCATTATCATCATCGGTAACATCATTCATATCAGTTATTGTTAACGTTATCTTTTGGCTTAGATAAATCATTTAAATCTATTTCAACTGAATTTCACCCAGATTAAGATTTGTCTATATCTCCCCCTGGCTATTTTTCGCAGGTCTAACCACACACATACACCAACACACACACACACACACACACACACACACACACACACACACACACACACACACACACACACACACACACACACACACACACACACACACACACGCACACACACACACACACAAACACACAGAACACGCTACACACAAAATGTCATGAAGATCGTTGTTTAATCGACCTTTCCAACCCGAATCCCGCCGCAGCCAAACACGGCCTAACAGTACCTAGGACGCAGAGGAAGGTCGCCCAAGGAAGCCCGGAGGAAGGTCAAAGCACAAAGGTCTGGATAAACAACAGGATATTGGTCATTAAATGAAAGCCAAGCCAGAGACAGGGAGGGAAAGCAGGTGACAGGGATTAGGGAGGGAAACATATTCTGTACGACTAGGATTAATTGTAGGGAAGGAGAGATGGGGGCGGGTATCCTTAGGGCTTAATGGGGAAGGATGGGTGGAGTTCATACAACAAGAACCAGGCGTAGGGAAAGGATTATTAAACCATCCCTTAAGGTAATGGGTCCTGGTAGGTTGTTTCGTCAAAAGGGCACGACGTAGAGGAGATACACATTCTTTTGGATAATGGGGAAGGCTGGGTTTAGGTCCTACGACAAAAAATAAACGAAGGGAATGGATTATTAATACATCCCTTAGGACAAAGGGGAGGGATGGCTACTCAACAAGGACACGATATAGCGAAGGATGGGTGGCGTTTCAGTCGACAGGGACCAGGTGTAGAGGAGGCCCAGGAGATAGGGAGAGAGTGAAGGATATACGACCTAGAGGTGTATATAACCCTAGGAATTATTTATGGCTGCCTGACCAAGGTGGGGAGGAAGGGCAGGGATAAGCAAAACCCCATAAGACATAAATAGGTGTCGACAACGAGATACAGACGACTGTTACGAAACATAAGGAGGAGGAGACGAGAAGGAGGGAAGGAAGGAAGGAAGGACGGGGCCATCTTAGGGACTCTCTTCTTCAAGACGACCTTCGTTTGGGGATTCCTTCCGCTTTTCGCAAAACCCGTCAGGAGGCAGTCTCACTTTCTCCCTCGATTATCCTCCATCGTCGTCGGCATCGAGAAAAAGAAAAAATGGCGTCTCCAAATCACTTTCTAAAAGAACGAAACTGAACAGAGATTCATGGGCATTCTATCGTGCGACATCTGTGTCTGGCAGAGGGGCAGAATGTTCATGGTGTGTCGGATTCATTTTCAAAATTGGAAGGTTTTGTTCTTTCATTTCATTATCTTTTTATTCTTTATTTTTCTTTGCTTTTGAATGCACTATATTTCTGTTTATACATGCACGTGTGTAAGATTGTGTGTATTCTCTATAAGGACATCCATGTGAATGATGATAATAAAGATAATCGTACACATAACAATATATGTAATATGTGCATGCGTGTATTTGTGTGCGTGTTCCCACACCTTTATCACTCGCCTCTCTCCTTTTCTATTATTCTCTCCCACAAATCCTTCAATGTCTCATTTCTCCCGAGGGTCTCACTGGCCTTGGCATCCCCTGATCCTTCTTTATCTGATTAGGGAAGAGGAAGGGAAGGGCATGGGAGAGAAGGGAAGGAGGATGGGGGAGAGAGACCGGAGGAGGGAGAAGGAGGGAGCGGAAGAGTGAGGGAGGGAGGGATATATATACATTTTCACACACACACACACAATCATATATATATATATATATATATATATATATATATATATATATATATATATATATATATAGACAGATAGATAAATTGATAGAGAGAGAGAGAGAGACAGAGACAGACAAAGTGACAGACAGAGAGAGAGAGAGAGAGAGAGAGAGAGAGAGAGAGAGAGAGAGAGAGAGAGAGAGAGAGAGAGAGAGAGAGAGAGAGAGAGAGAGAGAGAGAGAGAGAGAGAGAGAGAAGAGAGAGGGAAGGAAGAGAAAGATAGACTGATGAAAGGCGCAGAGGACGGGAAAAATATGACAAAGAGAGAAAGAGAGAGAGGGGGGGGGGGGACTCGAAGGAGAAGAAAGAAAATGGAGAATTGAGCATCGCGAAAAGTAAAAGTTGTTTCTCGACTTCTACTAAAGCGCCACCGCGTCCCTCCCTTCTTCTTCCCCCTCCCCTCTCCTCATCCTCACTTTCCCTCCAACCCCCTGCTCCTCTCCTCACCCTCTTCACTTCAGCACCCCACCCCCCACCTCTCACTCTACCTGCACCTATTCCTCTACCCAACTCTCCTCCATGCTCCTCTCCTCGAGCTAATCCCTACCAAACCCCCACCCTCTAACTCTTCTATCCTCCACGGAATCCTTCCCTACCAACCCAACCTCTCCCTGACACAGTCTCAAGCCTTTCCCTCCAACACCCCACCTCTCCTCTCCAGGAGTGTCTGAACAAACTCACCTTTCGCGCGCAACAACCCCTAACTACTTCTCGACTTCAGTACTTTCCTCGCACCCCTCCCTGCACTCACATTTCCCCTCACAACTTCTCCTCTCCCACCTTTCCCTCCAACCCCCCCAACCTCTCCTCATGCCTCACCTATTGCATCACGAACCCATCCTCCTCTCCTCTCCTCGGCTTTCCCTCCAACCCCCCTCTCCTCTTCTCACTCACCTTTTTCCCTCCTACATGCTCCCTCCCTCCTCTCTCCACCTTACCCTCCAAACCCCCCCTCTCCCTCTCCTCACCTTCCCTCCAAACCCCTCTCCTCTCCTCGCCTTTCCCTCCAGCCCCCTCCCTCCTCCTCACCTTTCCTCGAATCTCTGCTCTCCCTCCTCACCTTTCGCTCCAATCTCCCGACCTCACCTACAATCCTACCTCCTCACACCTTTATCCCTGTCACACAACCCAATTATCCGTCCCCTCTCCCACCTTTCCCTCCAGATCTCCATCTCTCCCTCGCACATATCACTACCGAACCAGACCACCCTCTAAATGCTAATCCTCCTACCCTTCTCCAATTCCTCTCTCTTGCTTTACCTCTCGCGCTAACCTTTCCTACCAAATCCCCACTCACTCACTCCATCCTCACATTTCCTCCATCCTCACCCCTTCTTCCTACATTCCACTCCACCTTTCCCTCACCCCTCTCCTTACACTGTTACCACTCACCCTTCCCTCCAATCCCCCTCTCCTCTCCTAACCTTTCCATCCAACGCCCCCTCTCCTCTCTCACCTTTCCCATCCATCCCCCCCTCTCATCTCCTCACCTTAATCACCTCACCAATGCCCTACCCACATTCTCTCTCTCACTCTCGGATTTACCTCCCAAACCCCCCAACTCTCACCTCTCCCAGCTTTTCCACTCACACACAACAACATAAAAATGAAAAAAAAACACCCTCTCCCTTGTCCTCTGAACATATCCCTCCACCCCCCTCCCTCTCCTCTCCCTCAGACCTGTTACTTCCCAACCACGTCCCTCTATCCTCTCCTCGCCTACCCTTCTCTAGCTCCTCTCCTCTCCCTCTTCCTTACTCTCTTTCCCGTCAACTCCCCTCTCCTCTTCTCACACCGATTTTCCATCCACCCCCCTCTCCTCTCACGCTTCTACGCTTTTCCTCAAACGCCGTGCTGCAGACACATTTCTTTTCCCCCCACCCTCTATCTCCTCACCTTCCTCCTCCAGCGACCCAACACTCTCCTCACCTTTTCCCTCAAAGCACCCACCACTCATCCTGCTCTCAACCTTCTCCCTCTCAACCCCCTTCTCCTCTTCAGCTCACCCTTTACCCTCCAATCCCCTCGTCCTCTCCTCACCTTTCTCCCTCCAACCGCCACCCTTCTCCTCTCCTTCTGACCCTTTCCCTGCAACCTCCCCGCTTGGCATCTCTCTTCCTCACTTCATATTTCACCGCCAAACGTCACCATACTCTCTTCACTCTCTCACCTTTCCCTCCACCCTCCCCGCTCTCCTCTCCTCACCTCTCCCTCAGCCCCGCTCTCTCCTCTCCTCACCTTTCCCTCGCAACACCCCCTCTCCTCTGCTCGACCTATAATTGTCACCTCCAAACCCACCATACTTCTCTCCTAACCTTTCCCCGGCCAGCCTTTTAATCTGCGCCGCCTCATACCTCTACTCTCCGAAACTCATCTCGTTGTCCCGCCAAGTCGTGTGTGTGTTTCCCCCACTCCCGCTCTCTCTCACTCTACTTATTTCCTCGCTCACTCTCCCGCTCTCTGTGTGTTTAAAGTGTGTGTGTGTGGTGTGTGTGTGCGTGTGCCTACTCGTCCTCGCTTACATCCGTGTTTCGCCTCCAACCCCTCCGTCTTCACTTTTGCTCACCTTTCCCTCCAACCCCCTCTCTTGTGCGTGTCGTGCCTTGTCGGAGCCGTCTGTCCTCGTCGCTAGTAGTCTCGTCAGTCTCGCGTTGTGTTTACCTCTATCTCTCATCACCTATTTCCTCCAACCCTGCCCTGCGCGTGTGTTCTCTTAAGTGTGTCGTTCTCCGTCAGTCGCTTTCCTATGCTCGCACATACGCCCCCGTCGTTGTGTGGGCTGTATGTGATGTACCCTCGTCCCTCTCTATACCATTTCCCGTCTGCATCCAATAGTAACGTATTTTCTTACCCGCTGTACGCCCCTCTTCCCTACTACCTCACCTTTCCTCCAACCCCCCTTCCCCTCCTCTCTCTCCAACCGCTCTTTCCAATTTCCAACGCCAACTGTAAAGCATCTCTTCTCCTCTCCTCTCATAGAGCTTTCCCTCACAACACCAACAACCCTCTCTCCTCTCTCCTCACCTTTTCCAAAACATCCCAACCCCACCTTCTCCTCTCATCCACCTTCCTCTCCATACATCCCCTCCCGCATCTACCTCTCCACCGAACCTCTAGAGAAAGAGTCATCCCCTCACCTTTTCCTCCAACCGGCCCCCTAACCTCTCTCTCCTCGACGCTTATTACAAACAATTCCAAACGCCCTCTGAGCTCAAATCCTCTTCTCATCCTTTTCATCCGCGGCCTAGTCTTCATTCCTCTCCTCGCCTCGACACTTTCGCCCTCTTTCAACCTGGCCCACCAGAAAAAGCTCATAGCTGAAACTCAGCTCATCGCTTTCCGTAGCACACCGACCGACCCCGCTCGTCCTCACCTTTCCACTCAACCCCTCACTCTCCTGGTCGCGGGGTCACCTTTCCCGCCAGACCCCGCATCCATTTCCTTCTGGGACGAGGCGCACCTTCCGAGGTTCACAATCACGAGGAGACTACCTCTCCTCGATCGAGCTCACCAGTAATGCACCGGCACGAGAGATGCCACCGCCCAAGGAGGCGTCTCCTCCCTCACCTTCCCTGAAAACCGCCGCGTATAACATGCGCTTACTGCGTCACCTTACCCACACCATCCAAACACCCCTCTACATCCTCTCCTTACACCATCCCTCCAACACCCCGACCATCATCCGCCCTCGACCTTTTCCCTGCCAGCCCCCCTCTCCTGACTCCTCAACCCTTGAGTTCCGCCCTAGGCAGTGAACCACTCCTCTCATCATGCCTGCACACCATTGTCACCTATCGACAACCCCTCTCCTCTCCTCACAGGCATGTTCCCATCGAGACACCAGCCAACCTGACTCTGTAGACCCTACCTTTCGACCTCGCAAACCCACCTGCCAGTCCTCTCCACACTCTATTCCACCTGAGAGCAAAAGACGCAGCCCTCATAGCTACTCACGTTCAAGCGCTTTCCTTCCTACGACACCCCCCAGTGTACTGCACTGCATCCGAAGAGAGCAGACTCACTTCCCTCCAACACCGCACCATCGTCCTCCATCCCCTCACGACACCAGATTTCACACTCCAACGCCTCCCCTCAAGAGAGACATCTCGTACTCGGCTCTATCCCCTCGCACCCCCAAATCCGCCCCCTCTCCTCTCCTAACGCTATTCAGGACTTTCCCCTAGAGTAAGAGCAAGACCAAGACGTGAGACGGCACCCGCCTCATCACTCTTCCCTCACCTATTTCCCTCCAACCCCAACTCCACTCTACTCTCCTCACCTTTCCCTCCAACCCCCCTCCTAGCCACTCTCCTGCAAAAGCCTTCCCATACAAGGCCCCCGTCAATTTCCTCATCCCTCGCCTTCCCTCCAATCTCCCACCCTGCTCTCTCCTCACCTTATCCCACCTCCACCTTCACCCCCTGCGCTTACCACTCAACCCATTTCACCCTCCAACCCCTCCCACTACTCTGTAACTCAGCTCACAGTATGTCACGTCAACACCGAGGACGCCACGCTCATCGTCCCTCCTCAACCTTTACCCTCCAACCCCACCCCGACGCATCGTCCATCCGTCACTTGACCATATTGCGACGGTACGCAAACCCGAGACTCTCCCCTCCTCACCTGTCCCTCCACAACCCCCGCTCGTCCTCTCCTAACCTTTCCTCCAACCCCCCTCGCTCACTCTGCCATCACCGCAGTATCCTCCGACAGCACGAGCGCCCTCTCATCGACGTCCATGCAACCTTTCCTCCAACCCCCCCCTCCCTCCCTACCGTTCCCTCAACGCACCGCTCATCGCTACGAATCGACTCACGCAGTACCCTCCAACCCTCCCTCTCCTTTCGCTAGCGTTTCCACTCGCAAAACGCTGTCACCCCCTCTCGCTCATCGAGCTCACCTTTTCCCTTGTATCCCAACCCCCGTCTCACTGTCCATCACGCGATTGTCCCTACCCAAGAGACCCCGCACCTGACCGCGAGTACGTAGGCTGCTCCTCGACTTTCCTCACCACCCGCTCAGATGGAGAGACTCTACTCTCTCTCGCCTTATCGCGCTCAGGCAAGCCCCCCTCTCACACTACTACTCGTGAGGGCCTTTCCCACTCCAATCAGCCACCTTTGAGGATGTGCACCCTCACTTCGTACACTCCTCACACTTTCCCTCCACCGCACCATGCCCCCACTCCTCAAACCTATTCCCTCCAAACGCCCACACACTCTCCTCTTCCTAACAACCACGTTTGCCTCTCAACTCCGCCTCTTCACTCTCCATTCTTCACTTCTTGTACCTCATTTCCATTTGCCCTCTTTGTTCCCTTTTCTCTTCCGTCAACCTTTCCTCTCCAACCCCCCTTCCTCTCTCCTTCTCCTCACCTTTCTCCCTCCACACTCCCCCCCTCTCTCTCTTCTCCTCACATCCTTTCCTCTCTCACACTGCCCCCCCGCCCTCTCTCTCCTCTCTCCTCACCTTCCTCCAAACCCTCCCCTCTCCTCTCCTCACTCTTTCCTTCCAACCATCTCTCTCTGTCTCTCTCCTCACTCCTCTCATCCCTGCTCCTCGGCTTTCTTCCACTCCGAGACCCCCCCCCTCGCTCCTCTCCTCTCTCACTCACTTTCCCTCCAACCCCCCTTCTCCTCTCCTTCACCTTTTTCCCCTCCAACCCCTTCCCTCTCTCCTCCCTTCTTCCCCCCTTTTTCTCAACCCCTTTTCTCCTCCAACCCCCCTCTCCTCTCCTCACCTTTTCTATCCCTCTCCAATCTCTCCTCTCCTCCTTCTCTCTCTCACGCTTGTCTCCCTCTCCAGTCCTCCCCTCTCCTCTCTCTCATCGCTCTCACCCTCTTCACTCCTCACGCTCATCTACACCTCTCCTCCGCATCCACTCTCTCTCTCTTCCTCATTACTTCTCTCCTCATCTTTCTCCCTCCATCCTCCTCTCTCCTCCCAACTCCCTCTCCTCACCTTTCCGCTCCAACCCCCACTCTCCTCATCTCACCTTCCCTCCAACCCCCCCTCTCCTCTCCTCTACCTCCTCCAATCCCCCCTCTCCTCTCCTCACCTTTCCCTCCAACTCCCCCTCTCCTCACCCTCACCTTTCACTTCTAACCCCTCCGCCTCTCTACCTTTCCCTCCAATCTCTTCTCAACCTCATTCTCCTTCCCTCCTCTCCTCACCATTTCCCTCCAACCCTCACCTCACCCCTCTCCTCTACTCACCTTTCCCTCCAGCCCCCCCTCTCCTCTCCTCACTTTCCCTCCCAACCCCCTCTCCTTCTCCTCCACCTTTCCCTCCAACCCCCCTCTCCTCTCCTCACCTTTCCCCTCGGTCACTCTCCCTCCCCTCCCACTCGTCCTCACCTCCCTCCCCTCCCCTCTCCTCCCCTCACCTTTCCCCTCCTCTCCTCTCCTCACCTCCTCAACCCCTCTCCTTCTCACTTTCCTCCAATCACCTTCCCTCCTCTCCTTCTCGTCCCTCACCCCTTTCCCTCCAACCTCACCTCTCCCTCACCACTTTCCCTCACACACCCCTCTCTCTCCACTTTTTCCTCCAACCCCCCTCTCCTCTCCTCCCTCACCAACCCTCTCCTCTCCTCCCTTCCCTCCAACCCCCCCTCTCCTCTCCTCACCTTCCTGCCACCCCCTTCATCTCTCCCTCCCTCCTCACCTCTCCTCTTCTTCCCTCTCTGCAAACCCCCTCTCCTCCCTCTCCTCCACCTTTCCCTCCAACCCCCTCTCCTCTCCGTCACCTTTCCTTCCAACCCCCCCTCTCCTCTACTCACCTTTCCCTCACACCCCTCTCCTCTCCTCACTTTTCCCTCCAACCCCTCTCCTCTCCTCACCTTTCCCTTAACCCCCATCTCCTCTCCTCACCTTTCCTTCCCAACCCCCACTCTTCCTCTCCTCCTTTCCCCCACCCCCTTCCTCTCCTCACCTTTCCTCCAACCCCCTCTCGCTCTCCTCATCCTTCCCTCCAACCCCCCCTCTCCCTCTCCTCCACTTTCCCTTCCAACCCCCGCCTCTCTCCTCTCTCTTTCACTTTCCTCTCCAACCCCCCTCTCCTCTTCCTCACCTTTCCTCCAACCCCCCTCTCCTCTCTCACTCCACCTTTTCGCCCTCCCACCCCCTCCCTCTACCTCTCCTCACCCTTTCCCTCCAACGCCCCTCTCCTCTCCTCGCCCTTTCCTCTCCAGCCCCCCCTCTCCTCTCCTCGTCTTTTCAACTCTACTCCCTTTCCCTCCACCCCCCCCTCCTCACTTTCCTCCAACCCCGCACTCCTCTCTCACCTTTCCCTCCACCCCCCCCCTCTCCTCTCTCACCTTTCCCTCACACCCCCCCCTCTCCTCCCTTACCTTCTCAACCCCCTCTTCCCTCTCCTCACTTCACTCCAACCCTCGTCTCTCCTAACCTTTCCCCTCCAACCCCCTCCTCTCCGCCACCTTTCCCTCCACCCCCGCCCTCTTCTCTCCTCACCTTTCCCTCCAACCCCCCTTCCTCTCCTCACCTTTCCTCCAACCCCCCTTTCCTCTCCTCACCTTTCCCTCCAACCCTCCCCTCTCCTCTCCTCGCTTTCCTCCAACCCTCCCCCCTCTCCTCTCCTCACCTTTCCCTCCACCCCTCTCCTCCCTCACCTTTCCCTCCAACCCCCTCTCTCTCTCTCAACCTTTCCCTCCAACCCCCTCTCCTCTCCTCCGCCTTTCCGCTCCAAACCCCCTCTCCTCTCCTCGCCTTTCCCTCCAACCCCCCCACCCTTCTACTCTCCTCACCTTTCCCTCCCCCCCCCTCTCCTCACCTTTCCCTCCAACCCCCCTCTCTCCTCTCCTCACCTTTCCTCCAACCCTCTCCTCTCCTCACCTTCCCTCCAATCCCCCCTCTTCTCTCCTCACTTTCCTCCAACCCCCCTCTCCTCTTCCTCACCTTTCCCTCCACCCCCCTCTCCTCTCCTCACTTTCCCTCCAACCCCCCCCCTCTTCCTCTCCTCACCTTTCCCTCCCCCCCTCTCCTCTCCTCACCTTTCCTTCCAACCTCCCCTCTCCTCTCCTCGGCTTCCCTCCAACCCCCCCTCTCCTCTCCTCTTTCCTCCAACCCCCTCTCTCTCCTCACCTTTCCCTCCACCCCCCTCCTCCTCTCCTCACTTTTCCTCCAACCCCCTCTCCTCTCCTCTTTCCCTCCACCCCCCTCTCCTCTTCTCACCTTTCCTCCAGCCCCCTCTCTCTCCTCACCTTTCCCTCCAACCTCCCCACCCTCTACTCTCCTCATCTTTCCTCCACCCCCCTCTCCTCACCTTTCCTCAACCCCCCACTCTCCTCTCTCACCTTTCCCTCCAACCCCCTCTCCTCTCCTCACCCTTCCCTCCAATCCCCCCTCTCCTCTCCTCACCTTTCCTCCAACCCCCTCCTCCCCTCACCTTTCCTTCAACCCCCCCTTCTCCTCTCCTCACCTTTCCTCCAACCCCCTCTCCTCCTCCTCACCTTTCCTCCTCTCCTCTCCTCACCTTTCCTCCAACCCCCCCTCTCCTCTCCTCACCTTTCCCTCTCAACCCCCCTCTCCTCTCCTCACCTTTCCCTCAACCCCCTCTTCCTCTCCTCACCTTTCCCCTCAACCCCCTCTCCTCTCCTCACCTTCCCTCCAACCCCCTCTCCCTCTCCTCACCTTTCCCTCCCCCCTCTCCTCTCCTCACTTTCCCTCCAACCCCCCCTTTCCTCTCCTCACTTTTCCTTCCAACCCCCCTCTCCTCTCCTCACCTTTCCTCTCCTCCACCCTCCCTCACCTTTCCCTCCAACCACCTTTCCTCCAACCCCCCCCCCTCTCCTCCTCACCTTTCCCTCCAACCCCCCTCTCCTCTCAACCCCCTCCCTCCTCACCTTTCCCTCTAACCCCCCTCCTCTCCTCACCTTTCCCTCCAACCCCCCTCTCCTCTCCTCACCTTTCCCTCCAACCCCCCCCTCTCCTCACCTTTCCCTCCAACCCCCCTCTCCTCTCCTCACCTTTCCCTCCAACCCCCCCTCCCTCTCCTCACTTTCCCTCCAACCCCCCTCTCCTCTCTCGCTCACCTTTCCTCCAACCCCCCTCTCCTCTCCTCACCTTTCCCTCCAACCCCCTCTCCTCTCCTCACCTTTCCCTCCAACCCCCTCCTCCTCTCCTCACCTTCCCTCCAACCCCCCTCTCCTCTCCTCACCCTCCCCTCCAACTCCACCTCTTTCCTCTTCTTCCCCTTATCTTTCTCTTCCCCCTTATCTATCCCCTCCTATCCTTTCCCCCTAAACCCCTTTCGTCATCTCCCCCTCTTCTCTACACCTTCCCTGACCCTTCCCTTCCTCTCTCCTCTCCTCTTCACCTTTCCATCCAACTCCTCCTCTTCCCCCTTTTCACTTTCCCTATCCTCTCCTCTTCACCCTTCCCTTCCCTTCCACTTCTCTTTCTCTTCCTTCCTCATCTTCCCCTCTACTCCCTCCCTTTCATCTTCTTTCTCCTCTTCACCTTTCCCTCCAACCCCTCCTCTGCCCCTTCCCCCACTCCCTATCCTCTCTTCACTTTCCCCCAATCCCCCCTATTCTCCTCCCCCTTTCCATCTCCTCTTTACACCTTTCCCCAACCCTTCCCTTCCCACTCCTATTCCCTCCTCCCGCCCCTCTCCCCTTTTTCCCTCCCCCTCTTTTCTCCTCTCAATACCTTTTCCCCCCAAGCCCCTCCAATCCTCCTCTTCCCCTCTCCCCCTCTCCCCCTCCAGCCACCGAGTGTTCAACCGGCCCTGCCCTGGTTGCACCTTTCCCTCGCAACTCCTCCTCTTCCCCTCTCCCCCCTCTCCCCCTCCAGCCACCGAGTGTTCAACCGCCCTGCCCTGGTTGCACCATTCCCTGGTTGCACCTTTCCCTCGCCAAACTAATGTGTTGGGTTTCCTGTCCTGAGGGGGGGTTGTGTGGAGGGAGTAGGGAGGGGGAGGGAGGAAGGGGGAGGTGGAGAGTAGTGGGGGGGAACGAATGAGAGAGAGGGAGAGTGGAGCAGGGAGGAGGAGGAAGGAAGTGAGGGAGGAGGGAAGGGGAGGGAGGAGAAAGGAGGAGTAGAGTGGGGGAGTGAGAGAAGGGCGTGTTGACTTTAAGCAAGTTCATTAAGTTGTAATTTCGGGGCCGACGTGTACTTTGGTGGACGCGTTAAAGGAGTACTGCAGGTATTCAGGTTACGGCATAACTATAAATAAAAATAAGGAAAGCGAACTGATAAATGAATGAATAATTAGGTAAATGAACAAATGCATAAAGGAGTAAATGAATATATACATATATATATATAATATATATATATATATATATATATATATATATATATATATACATTGGGAAAGATAGTTAATTCATTATTCCGCGGAAAAACAAATTCAGTTAAAAAAATTGAAGCAGTGTGAGTACAGAAGAAAAAAAAAAAGGCTTGATAAATTGAAGCCTCAGAGAAAGGCACATTTTTTTTATTAGCAATTTTTATTTTTTAATTATTTTTAAAATTTTTCTCATTACCATCCTTTTATAGTTAGTGATTTCTATTCATATTCTTGATAACTACTTTTGATACTTATTTCTGTATCATTTTACTATTTATATCTTTAATCTAAAAAATATTGCCATCTCTGATGTAATCCCTAAAATAATTGCATTTTTAAAATCTCTTTTACAACAATCTTTCCATAACTGCGCTAGAAAACAGACTTGCAAACTGCCCATATTTTGAACACCAAACGACAGCCATTTCGAGCCCCGTTCCCAAGCGCATACAAATCCCGCATTTTGTTTCAGTGAGGAGCGGGAATGATTATGTAACGGTATAAGCAGCACTAAGTTATTCCCTTCATTGAGTGGCTAGAGAGTGCAGTTGCCAGATACCATTTCTAAAAGGAGCCACGGAGGTTTTTCTCGGGGTAATCATTTCCATATTGTTCCTTAAATCTATTTTCATTATCATTTTTTGGGGTGTATAATCTCGTATTTGTTGAGTATTTCGATTTTGCTCATAGACACAAACGGAAATTTACGTGGGCTCTTCCTTTCCCGTTCTCTCTCTCTCTCTCTCTCTCTCTCTCTCTCTCTCTCTCTCTCTCTCTCTCTCTCTCTCTCTCTCTCTCTCTCTCTTACAAACACATACACCATTCCCATCCACGCAAAACCACAAACACTAAACGTTACCAATTAGCATAACAGAAAGTACTTTGGTGTGCCATGCAGGAGTAAATGTGTTTGTAAGCCTTAACTGCAATTCTGCCTGCGTATTGAGAGCAGTTGCAACAGGCAAAACATGCAACATCTCAATAATTGCATTCAAGGCACAGGTCTGTTATTGTGTTTGTATCCGTGTTAAGAGACCTTTAGACAGTCTGATGTAAAAGATATACTAGCATTTGTATATAGATATATATATTTTTAGATAGAGAGAGGGGGGAGGGTAGGGAGGGAGAGTGAAAGAGAATGAGAGAGATATAAAGAGAGGGAGGGGGGAGATAAATAGATAGATAGAGGGAGGGAGGGACAGATAAATAGATAGAGGGAGAGAGTGAGGGAGGAAGGGAGAGGGAGAAGGACAGATAGATAGAGACAGGGAGGGAGGGAGGACGATAGAGAAATGAAGAGAGAGAGACAGAGGAAGAGAAAGCGAGAAAGAGAGAGAGAGAGAGAGAGAAAGAGAAAGAGAAAGAGAAAGAGAAAGAGAGAGAGAGAGAGAGAGAGAGAGAGAGAGAGAGAGAGAGAGAGAGAGAGAGAGAGAGAGAGAGAGAGAGCGGGGTAGATAGAGAGGAAGAGAGACACACAGACAGGGACAGA
>NW_020871232.1:399040-406540 GCF_003789085.1 Penaeus vannamei
CGTCATATTATCAATATCATTATGACTTATCAACAGTATTATCTCTATCATCATGGCCGCCATTATCAGCATTTTTACAAGACAAAAGCACAAGCACATTATCTATCTATATCTATCTATTTATCCATCCATCTATATCTGTCTGTCTGTATCTATCTATCTATCTATATAGTGTTGCGGAGAGCTAACGACTTATATTGTATTTATAGATATATTTTTTATCAATTATACGTTTACCCATATTCCAGCATTTTTTCCGAATTGACAAAAATATCGATATTCCAACCAGGATAAAACAGAATTTGCCAAAAACTTCGATTCAAACCCGCGGGCGTGGGGAGAGGGGAGGGGGCAAGAGGCAAGCATGGGCGGGGCGGGGGTCGACATGGGCGTATGACCTGCTAAGAGGACTCGCCTAAAACTCGTGACCTGGCTGTGACCTGACACACGCACTGGGGCGGATATTCCAAAGAAGACTCTTGTGTTGAGAAAGTTTCTCTTTGATGATGGACTGGGTCTTCCCTCGGCGCTCGCCTTCCCGCGTCGATGCTGGGCTGCTAGATGTAGGAATATGTATGTAAGCATATATATCTATATCTATACACACACACATATGTATATGAATATATATATATATATATATATACATACGTACATACATACATACACACACACACACACACACACACACACACACACACACACACACACACACACACACACACACACACACACACACACACACACACACATATATATATATATATATATATAATATATATATATATACACACACATATATGTATATATGTATATATACATATATATGTATATATATATATATATATATATATATATATAATATATGTATATATATATATTATATATATATATATATATATATATATATATATATATATATATATATATATATATATATATATATATATATATATGTATGTATATATATATGTATATATATATATATATATATATATATATATATATATATATATATATATAGAGAGAGAGAGAGAGAGAGAGAGAGAGAGAGAGAGAGAGAGAGAGAGAGAGTATGTATGTGTGTATGTATGTATGTTTGCTATCTATGTGTATATAAATTTGTATATAAAGACATGCATATACATGCTGCAGCAGATAAGCCCCAAAAGAATAGGCAGAGACTCTTCGCCGAGCCTGCCTCGTTGGGCGGCGGGCGAGGCGGCGGGAGCGGGCGGGCGAGGCGGCGGGAGCGGGCGGGCGAGCGGCGGGCGAGGCGGCGGAGCGGGCGGCGGGGCGGCGTGTGTCCCGCCGCGCAGGTCCGGCTCGAAACCGCTGCGACGTGTTTTCTTTTGAGGTTTTTAGATGCAGGTTGTCTATGCTTATTATTATATTTTTTGCTTTTGTTTATCCATCTTTATCTATTTATCTATTCTTCATGTATTCATTTGTCAATATTATCACCACTATTTTATTATTATCATTATTATTTATCTTTTTTTCTATTTTTTTGTGTATATGTGGTTTGATTTTTGTTCGCGAGTGAAAGATTCTTTGGGGGATTATATGATCTTAAATCCGTGCATGAATAATGATTATTGTTGATGCCATTTTGTTTTCGAAAATATATGTCTTGAATTTTCATGAGTGAGAGATTTTGGCGGAAATATGACCTAACTTTTGTACATGAAGGAGAATATTCAACGGAAATATGTCACAATTTTTCTTCCATATATGAGAAATTTACACCATTAACATTTTACTTCATTTTGTATATGAAAGAGATACATTTTAATTGAAATCTGTGCTTCGATTTATTCTAAAAGTGAGCGATTTACGGGAGGGGATATTTTCTGTGTGTGAACTAGATTTGTTTGCGGAAAAAGTAGCTTGAATTTTTCCATGAGTGATTTTTTTTACTTGTTCATGAGTGAGTGGATTTCTGTGTGTCCAAATAATTAAATTATCTCATAAGTTTTTTTCGTTTACATTTGTCATCTGAAACTTGTCCATAACTGAATGATTATTTTGTATGCATGTACGGTCTGATATTTGTCGAAACACCAAAATGAACAACAACAACAACAAACAACAACATTTGTAAACCCAAAAAGCTAAAGAAAAAATAAGAAACGAAATCCTTCTCCTTGGAAGGTTAAGACACGTTCCCCTGAGGACTGAGTCATTAATGGGTTTGTGAAAATCTTAATATGTTGAGATTCATGGCTTCAGATTTTGCTGATTTTGTTTTGGATTAGTTTTGTTAGGTATGTTTTCTTGTTTTCTTTGTTATATATATATATATATATATATATATATATATATATATATATATATATATATGAATCGATCTGTCTATCTATCTATTTATCTATAATACATATATATATATATATATATATATATATATATATATATATATATATATGTGTGTGTGTGTGTGTGTGTGTGTGTGTGTGTGTGTGTGTGTGTGTGTGTGTGTGTGTGTGTGTGTGTGTGTGTGTGTGTGTGTGTGTGTGTGTGTGTACAATATGAATAAATAAATGAATATATATATATACATATATATATATATATATATATATATATATATATATGTATATATATACATATATATATATATATATATATATATATATATATATATATATATATATATATATATATATATATACATACATACATATATATATATATATATATATATATATATATATATATATATATATATATGTATATACATGTATGCATATCTTTTGGGGGTGGGGGTCGGTTGTTAGCTTTTGATTTTGTGTTGTATATATATATATATATTTTTTTTTTCTTTCTTTTTTCTTTTTTTCGCTGTATATATATTTTTTATATGCCAGACTTTGGTTTAGTCTATGCTGTAGACCTACTAGTTTTTTAAAATAATAACATCGTATTTCTTCGATATTTCGGTTACTAAAACTCTATATTAATTCACGAATGTAATAGCCATAACAAATAGCTGATAATCAATATTGATAAGAATCTGCGAAAACAAAAATATCTCGTTAAAAAAAAGAAAAGAAAATAAAAAAAACTAAAACATCACATCTACTGTCAACATATCATATGATCCTTTAAGTATTTCCTCAAAAATAAACAAATGAATAAATAAAAGACATTAAAAAGATCCCATAAAATATTCTAAGTCTCTCCTGAAACTTAAATTAAGTATCTGAAGGCTAATGTGATCAACCATATCGAATTTTTCAAACAGAAATACGAGAGGCAGCGATCCCGAGTCTCGAAAACTGCTTCGGAGCTTCATTCAGGTCTTGCGTGGGAAGGAGAGTTTCGCCGAAGAAAGCTCTGTGCTTCACGACTCTCGCTGGGCGGTTGGGCAAAGTTCGGGCTAGTCATGGCATGCTGGTACGCGCAGGAACAAGCACAGATGTGTACACATGCATGCTTGCATATACCTCATGTGTGTGTGTGTGTGTGTGTGTGTGTGTGTGTGTGTGTGTGTGTGTGTGTGTGTGTGTGTGTGTGTGTGTGTGTGTGTGTGTGTGTGTGTGTGTGTGTGTGTGTAGGTAGGTAGGTTAGCATACACACGTTGATAATATCGAAGTGCTTTACTTGATTTTGAAGAGAATAATTATATAAATATATATCATTCATAGTTGTTTGAATGGTAAGAGAGAGAGAGAGAGAGAGAGAGAGAGAGAGAGAGAGAAAGTAAGATCCAGAAATTAGTGCGAGAGAAGAAACAGAGACAAAATTAAATAAACAGAGAGAAAGGAAGATGGAGAGGGAACATAGTATCAATTATAGTTATCATGATAATTAAATCATAATTTTCAATATCAATTTAAAAACTTCATTGGCGATATGGTTAGGTGTTAACCCCTGGATGGCAACACTGGTTAAGAGGTTTCAATCGCAGCCTGAACTTTTATCTGGCAAGAATTTGCACTTTCCCATCAGGAATGTACAGCGTGTGGGAATGTGTAAGTATGGTCGGATTTGTGCACGTGTGTGTGAATCGGTATTTGTGTACACGTAGGTGAAAACGTGTGTTTGAGTGTATTGGTGCTTGCGGACACATGCGTATATGTGTATATGTGTTTCCGGACGTGTACTTACGTGTGTCATTATTCCTTGTATGCATACACCACGTAAGGTTATGCTTCCGTTCATAGATATGAAGTGAATGAACAAATCTCTGCACAGCATGGACATGTGGGGTGAGAGCAAGCAACCTTACAGGCAAAGGAATCGAAAGTAAATCCTGTTACAATTTTCTGTTCTGTTCTCCTTGAGTCTCGCTCTTGAACTTGATCTTGGCGGCAGCAGGAAAAGGAAAAAAGTCTTCTGCAGCATCTTGTGGCAACGGCGGCTTTGTTACTCATGTATGACTCGACTGTTAGCAACCTAACGAGCTGAATCATCAAGTTCGCTGACTAGTCGGGTAGTTTGTTGATAACGAGCTGTTCAACCATCACAGACTTTCTACATGACTAACGAGGTGAGCGCACATCAGGCTAAATGGGGCAATTGTCTTCTTATTTTTATTCTTTTTTTTCGTTTTCCCCTTCCAAACTTGCATACGTTCAAGGTACGGACTCGGTTGATGCAGCTAGCAACATTTTGCAACCTGCCTCCCCGAGCCTTGCAGCCCGCGAGGTATTCGGCTGAAAACAAGTTATCCAAACAATGTCCGGTTCTGTTGCTTGCGAGATCGACCTGTTTCACACTTCTTGTTCCGCGGACGAAGCAAGAAAAGGAAGAGAAGAAAAATGATAGGACTTAAAGAATAAAAATATATATTAAGAAAGAGAAGACGAGAAGGAAGAAGGAAAAGAAAAGAAAGAAAAGAGAGAGAGAGAAACGCAAAGAAAAAAATTGGGAAAGAAAGGGACATCTTGTTACGGACGGACCGAGAGACGTACACACAAAGGAATAAAAGAAATGTGCATATCTGTTAAGTGGTGGATCTATTTTCATCTATCTATTGATCTATCTATATATTTCTATCAATCAGTCTATTAATCAGTTAGTAGATGTATCTATGTATCTACTTACCTACCTACTAATGCATTTATTTATTTATATACTTATCTATCTGCCTATAAATATTCATTAGTGTATTTATCTATCCATTAATCAATTTACCTACTCTGTCTATCATTCTATTTATGGATCAATCAATCAATCAGTCTGTCTATCTGTCTATCAACCTATCTATTAATACCCGTCCATCTATCTATCTACCCGATATCCACTTAATTATAATAATTCTATATCATAATTGCCATAATTACCATCGTCACCACAGTTATGAATCTCTCTCGTACCTTCCATTATCTTAACATTTACTTCCAGCGTTATTCATGATGATAATGGGGGTAATGATGGTGGCGATAGTTATATGGTTAACGATGGTGATGGTGGTTGTGATAGGGATGGGGATAATGATGATGATGATGAAGAGGAGGACGAGGAGGAGGAGAATGATAATAATGATTATGACGATGATGAAGGGGTGGAGGAGAAGGATGATGATGATGATGACGATGATGATGAAGAGGAGGAGGAGAAAGATGATGATGATGAAGACGAGGAGGAGAAAGATAATGACGATGATGATGATGGACAGGAGGATGAGAAGGATGTTATTGATGATGAAGGTGATGCTGACGATGGCTCTTTATGCTTACGATGCTGATGCTAAAGCGACTCTTGATCCTCCAGATAATATCCCAAAACGAAAGCAAGACCCCCCCCTCCCCCTTCCCTTCTCACTCATCTGCCTCTCACATTCCTCCAGAAGTCTGACCATTTCCCTTCTCTCACTTTCTCGCGTCTTCTCTCGGTGTTTATCTCTATCTTCCCTTCTCCCTTTATCCTTTATCATTTTAAAAATCGTTTTGTCTTTCCGTTCAAAATATTAAGCTAGTCTTGTCCAAGTTGAAGATGTTTGCGTTTATGTTTGATCATTATCATCTTATTTCATTTTCTTTCTAAGTGAATTATGCGCGTGATATTCTACAGATGTTTGTTTGTTTGTTTATTTTTGGAGTTCATATCTTCGTTAAGGTCATGCGATTTATTTAGTATTTGTTGCTTATTATCCATCGATTCCAAATTATTTTTATATTATATATCAAGACAAAGCAAAAAGAAAAAAAAATTAAGCAAACAAAAACAGGAACAACAGCAAAACCTCCTTCTTCCCCAATTTCGATTTCAGAAACAATAAATCCTGCCACAATTATGATACCAAATAAAAAAAATAATAAAATGAAAAATAGATACCAATTTAAGATACCATCTAAAAAGAAAAAGAAAAAATCCATCTCCTTTTCCCTTTCTAAACACAAAATAAAACAAAGCTATTTTCCCTCCTTGCATTTCCCTTTCTTCAATATCCCGTTAGTTGTTCTCGCTCCGTCGTCGCTCCCTTCTCTCTGGTCTTCGTTGACCCCCCCCCCCCGTCGAACCCCTACCACCGGTTTTGAACCTCTGGCCTCTGCGGGGACTTTCTCCTACGCTCTCGGGATTCTCGGTTATATATATATATATATATATATATATATATATATATATATATATAATATATATAATATATATATATATATATATATATATATATATATATATATATATATATATATATATATATATATATATATATATATATATATATATATATATGTGTGTGTGTGTGTGTGTGTGTGTGTGTGTGTGTGTGTGTGTGTGTGTGTGTGTGTGTGGTGTATATATATAAATACATATATACATGTATATACATATGTATATCTATGTTTATCGATCTATTTTTATCTTTGAAGTATTTGCTTCTTTGGTGACTTTTTTTTTGAGGGGGAGGGGGGGGAGAAAAAATATATATACATATTGTCTGCTTCTGATTTTTTCTGATAAGACTATATTTATGTAATTAATGCTCCTTATTTTCTGAGATGCTAAGATATGCTGTTATGTGATGTGTTTCATCTGTTCAAATAATTATCAATGTCATTATCGCGATAGAACAGCCTCAACTGCACCTTTTGAAAGGAAGGGAAAGCGGCGTTAAAGAAAAATATCTCGATAAGAGATATCCAAGCAGATATGAAGGGTCAGACATTTTTTCGTTACTGTTATCAATATTATTATCATTGATATTATTATCTTTATTATCATTTCAGTATAATCTTATCACCATTATCACTATTGTTATCATTTTTGTATCATTACTGTTATCATTACTGTTATCATTATTATCATTGCTATTGCTATTATTATTGTCATTATCACGAATGCCATAACTAATTCCATTTTTACCGTTCCCATTTTGGAATCGTAGACCCCCGTCACCCAGGGTTAAACTAAGTCCTCCCTACATCACAACACAGCACGCAACATGACATCAAACCAACACAAAACAACACAACCCGTTCCACAACCAAATACGAAAAGATAAATTGATTACAACGTCAGAACACAAAGCATACACGTAGAAAAGGCAGG
>NW_020871232.1:416324-421324 GCF_003789085.1 Penaeus vannamei
TCAATAATTGTGATTATGTAACTATTACAAGTTCTTACTTTACTGACGAAGTGAATAAAAATGGATACCATATATCTTGTATTGATTAGACATACAGACACACTAACCAGCAGATATATAGCAGAAGTGTTTTGCAACTGTAATCCATCGATCTAAATCACAATGACCTTTTTCAAAACTGAACGGACACCCACTCGATACAGTATTTCTTATATCACAGCGGAATAGCTGATTTGGTACCTTTCCAGGACATGACAGAACTACAAATTACGTGATAGATACAAACTACAAATGACACAGCTATAAATTACGTATCTAATTTACGTGGTACTGGTTTAATTATAATTACGATATAAGCCTTGTTAACTCTCAGACACCGTGATACAACCTGAACCATGTAACCCATATAACCCATATAACCTAGTATTGGTTTTAAAAGTCACAGCGGTTAAGCAGTTTTGGAATTCTATAGTCCAGTAGTCCTGAACCATTCTAAAATCACTTTTAAGAATTTCATAAAAGCTATGGACCCCGTATTCAGAAGTATTCACATAAACACTACTTTGAATGCAATGTGCATAATGTACTTTATTTATAAATATTTAATTAATCTCATGCATATATGAGATACATATTATCATATCATATGACTATTACATGACTCTTTTATTTAACTTTCATCTGATCTTCACAGACCCCCGAAACCCTTGGTTAAAAGATCTTACAATGGCTAATGTTTGACAGCCACACTAAAATATCCATATCGCATATTACCTTCATCTAACCTCCCAAATAACTATTACAATAATGATTCTGATACAGTGGTAGGGATTAACTTTCTAGACTTCTCAGTCAACCATAAACACATAGAATCTTGATGTCGTATTTGTTTACGAATCATTAACGGTAAAGACAAATGCAAATCAATACTCAATTTACACGGTATTAATTCATAATTCTGTAAGGTCTAAACTATATATATCATATCTCCCAAAACTCTGCGAGAAAACCACAATCGACTACTCACATTACCTTTATCGTAACACTGTTTCTATGTTTCTTAGTTGTTGTTTTTATTATTATTATTTACTAATTTTTTATTTGTATCAATCTTCCTTTGATGTATTTATATTTTCTTTTCATATATGATTTGTAGTAATAGTCGAAACAAAAATCATTAATACTTTTATCCTCATCTTGGTATAACGCCTGGATTAACCTCTCCAGTCAATCACAAGTACATACGCACTGAACAATAGTACTTATCCAATCCAGTCAGTCACAAATACACACGCACAAAACGATAATATTTATCCAATAATCACTCAGGGTATACCAACGAAGGTCTCAGCACACGCCTTTTACAAGCGACAGGAAGGTGTAATCCCAAGAGAAGCCTCCATCACATTTCTGTATCTGCAGGTTCCAGGAAGGATTTAGGGATAGTCTTTCCATTATTTTCCTTCCGTGTTATTTCTTGTCAACGTTGCGTCGCTGTGTTCGGCCAGGCGTTCGGCGAGACGAGGCGGAAACGAGTGAGTGGCATTTTGCAAGGAATGGTACTTTGGAAAATTAGACAAGACTCTCTCGATTTTTAAATATTTTTCTTGTCGATTTTGATGAATCTCACACCCTTTTATTTAAACCTAACATCCCTGTGGTAGATTTTTTTCGAAATCGCCCGAACAGTTTTTGAATTATAGTAAAAAAAAAAAAATCTTAAAGTAGCATTATAAGTTAGGGACGTACGTTTGTATCTAATGTAGGTATATATATATATATATATATATATATATATATATATATATATATATATAGAGAGAGAGAGAGAGAGAGAGAGAGAGAGAGAGAGATAGGTAGTAATAGTAGTAATACTGGTAAAACTACTATTAATAGTAATTAGCTAGACCCGTGGAAATTCCACTGAAAAAGGAGGTAGTTCTCTCTCCATCTTTCACCTTCTTCCCTGTACATTGCGCCTCCCCTCTCCTTTTTTCCTTTCCCTTTCCCACTTTATCACCTTCCCCAAATCTTCCTAAAATTTACTCCTCCCTTCCCACTTCAAGCCTTACATCTCTCTCCACTTCCCTCCTCTTCCATTCCGTATTCCTTCTCTCCATTCCTTTTTTTCTATAAGCTCCCTCTCCCTTCCCTCTCCATTTCCCCTGTTTTTAGTTCTTTAGGACCTCCCACATTTTATTTTTTTGTTCCATATTCTTTTCCTCTTTACTCCACATTCCCTTCTCGATTTCCATCTTCCACCTTTTTCTACCCCTTCCCTTGTACAATCGTGGAAGTAATAAATGTGCATTAAATGACGGTCAAACTTCCTCATAGCAGTTTAATTTTCCACGAGAATACAATGAAATAAATAGTAATAACAGTAACAGCAATAATGATGATAAAAGCAATAATAACGATAATGATAATGATGTTAATAATAGAGAGAGAGCAGGATTCTCAGAGATTCGTAATACAATGCGCGCTCGCTTAGTCGTTTCAATACAAGAAGAATTAGGCTCAGTTGTGTGTGTTGTGTGTGTGTGTGTGTGTGTGTGTGTGTGTGTGTGTGTGTGTGTGTGTGTGTGTGTGTGTGTGTGTGTGCGGATAAAGGTCATGTTATGAACTGAAGCATCGAATCGGTCTTACTCTATACAAAAAGTGTGGTGTTAAGCGGATGTTCGAGACTTAATCCGAAACAGTTTTGACTGAGATTGTAAGGTGCACTTTCAGTAAGAGTTTGTTCGCGTTTGTTAAGATTAGAGCATGAACGTTATCAGTTGTTCAAGTATTAGTCAAATAATACATACGAGCGTGTAAATATTCTTGATTTCTTTTCTTTGAAGCCTACGTTTCTCTCTCTCTCTCTCTCTCTCTCTCTCTCTCTCTCTCTCTCATCTCCTCTCTCTCTCTCTCTCTCTCCTCTCTCTTCTCTCTCTCTCTCTCTCTCTCTCTCTCTCTCTCTCTCTCTTTCTCTCTCTCTCTCTCTCTTCTCCCTTTCTTCTCTTGCTTCTCTCTCTCTCTCTTCTCATCCCCCTCCTGCACCTCTAGGCTGAACCGGTTCCTCCATCAAATTATTATTATCATTATTACTAATAATTTGATTATTATGTACATATATATATTACTTTCAATTCTTTTCAGCATTATATTTTCCTGCGCTGGCATTATGGAATCACTGTATGAAACTAAGAGACTTTATTAATCAAATAATATAAAATAGGATATAGGATATAGAACGCTGATAAAATTGTCATAACAAAAAACACACACAAAAAAATGTTCCTTTAAGTTATTCTTCACATTGCATCTTCAGCTGAGCAACAGATAGAGAAAACCTGAGGATGATAATCACTAGTAACCGTTTAAAGAAAAGATAAACATAACAAGAATAAACAGTTGGTATTTTTAAATATTTCTTCCCTATTTTGAGGTACGTACTTGTTAATTCCGAATATATCCTTGGTATATATGTTATGCTTTGTACATTAGAATAAATTGTTATTATTCTAAAGTATATTCATATTATTGTAAAATACTTCAAACCATATCCTTGGTCTTATAGAGTATGATATTTTAGAGAATATCCTTGGTATTTTGAAAAACATTTTCGTATTCTACATGATATCCTTGGTATTTTAAAATGCATTTTCACATTATTCATCATATCAACAGTATTTTACGTCATTAGCATTTCGAAGTAAATCCTTTGGAATATTGAGTATATCGAGTCTTAGTTTACTTTAACATTCCTCCCAACATGTCCGTAACATGTTCAGCTCTAAGTGGACCGTCGTTGAATAAACTTTTACTAGTTTTAGGATCTCAAAGTACTGAATTGAAGTTGCCGTTTCCTGAAGACACGTGTTTCACCAGCGTTAACCTGATAGATATCTTCAAAAAGTAGCTGTGTGATAAATGATTGATTGGTTGAGAGTGATACGTGTGTTTGTAAACATAGATGTTTTAGTTTTCTTCTTTTTTCTAGCACATGCAAGTAAATATATGTGAAGAAGTATGCTGATCTTTTTATTATAATTATCATCAGTACAAATATATTGAATATTCAAGTATTTTTTACATATTTATTAAATTCCTCGATACATTTTACAACGTCATGTAGCCAGTGATGGCAGCCCTTTAACCAGCTGGGTTCGATACTCGCCTTCTCTCTCTCTCTCTCTTTCTCTCTTTCTTTCTTTCTTTCTTTCTTTCTCTCTCTCTCTCTCTCTCTCTCTCTCTCTTCTCTCCTCTCTCTCTCTCTCTCTCTCTCTCTCTCCTCTCTCTCTCTCTCTCTCTCTCTCTCTCTCTCTCTGTCTCTCTCTCTCTCTCTCTCTCTCTCTCTCTCTCTCTCTCTCTCTCTCTCTCTCTCTCTCTCTCTCTAATATGTCAGGTATTTACTTAAATACGTCCATTAATAAATTCAATTCTCCCTGTGCTACAATACTGTACTATACCCCAGTTACGTGACTGCCAATGATATTTGCATTACGTAATTTCGCTTATAACATTTGTTTCATCATTTTCCAATTACATTTACGATGGAAAACGTATTAGCTGGGAAATATAGTCTGGAATGCAGCTCACGAGGTAGTTTTCACGCGGATGTAAAAAAAAATATGTCAGAGAGAGAGAGAGAGAAAGAGAGTGAGGAGGAGAGAGAGAGAGAGAGAGAGAGAGAGAGAGAGAGAGAGAGAGAGAGAGAGAGAGAGAGAGAGAGAGAGAGAGAGGAGAGAGAGAGAGAGAGAGAGAGAGAGAGAGAGAGAGAGAGAGAGGAGAGAGAGAGAGGAGAGAGAGAGAGGGAGGGAGAGGGAAGAGAGAGAGGGAGAGGGAGAGGGAGAGGGAGAGAGAGAGAGAGAGAGAGAGAGAGAGAGAGAGAGAGAGAGAGAGAGAGAGAGAGAGAGAGAGAGAGAGAGAGAGAGCGAGGGCAAGAATGAGAGCGAGAGCGAGAGAGGGAGGGAAAGAGGAAGAAATCGAGAGCACACACACACACACACACA
>NW_020871232.1:423824-426324 GCF_003789085.1 Penaeus vannamei
TCTCTCTCTCTCTCTCTCTCTCTCTCTCTCTCTCTCTCTCTCTCTCTCTCTCTCTCTCTCTCTCTCTCTCTCTCTCTCTCTCTCTCTCTCTCTCTCTCTCTCTCAGATGACACATAATGCTCACGTTTACATGTTTGGGATTAAACACACACACACACACACACACACACACACACACACACACACACACACACACACACACACACAATCCTTCTATTACACCACTTTATCATTCTTTCCACAAGTGATACCAAGCGAATCGAAGTACTCCGGAATCTAAAGTGAAATAACAGTTTTTTTCCATTGCCAGAGATTGAATGGAATAAGAGCATTTATCGTTGTCCATCTGGTTCCAGTTCCTCATGAAAAAGTACAGTGTGTTTTTGATCCGCTGTTCCAATTTGGCTGGCTATGTATTCAACTCTTTAATCTACTCTATTCCTCTCTGCCAGGTCTCCGAAATGGAACTGCTTTCACATGGCTTTCACTTTAAAGGCTGTTGTGTGTTTGTGATAATAGTCTCTGTATAGGAATGTTATGGTATTTTCTGAATGTTAGGAGATGCTTGTTAATGTTTATAATAGTATTTTTTTTTTTTTACTAT
Organism: Penaeus vannamei; assembly: GCF_003789085.1. Lineage (NCBI taxonomy): Eukaryota > Metazoa > Arthropoda > Malacostraca > Decapoda > Penaeidae > Penaeus > Penaeus vannamei. Next base: position 424,429 of record NW_020871232.1, read on the forward strand.
GATGGTAGTTATGTGTAGCTTTTATAATACTTCAGAGATTATATTTATACATGTATCTACTTCAAAAGTATGTGTTTGTGTGTACCTCTCCCTGTGTATCAGTAGGAGTATGTGTATGAGTATGTTTTTTTTTTTATGAGTGTTTATCCCGTCTAATTGTAAATAATTGGTAAAGGACAATAATAAATAATAATGTAAAGTTATGAAAAAAATGTTCAGGATTTTTTAGACACTTCACACATACGCAAACATCGATATTAAGCGTTGGTTGAAATAAATGAATAAAAAAAGTGGACCGGAGTTGTGCAGAACCACGGTTAAATTGCCCATTTTTCCTTACCTGAGATAGGGTGAACTAAAGTAAATAATCATTTTTACTTATTTTTATTGATAACCTTTTTCTACATGTCTTATCATGGTAAATATCTACAAAATAATAGGGTTCTCACTTACAGAAACCAAACAGTAGTTCCAATCATATAAGGACGCATGTCTATATCTCATGTATGAAAAAATTAGACTGCTAAAAGGTTTTTATTTAAAGGAGAGACAGATAATGTAAAAATTTAGTAAAGAGATTTTGTGGGGCTGAAAGCACAACGATAAATGCATATCCCAAAACACATAACTATAAAAACTTGACATACGCTCGAAATAACATACCTGGAATAGCTTAGACGAAATGTATACCAACAATATGTTCAAGTTGTCCGTCATTCTTCCACTTGAAGTCATTCCATCTTTTGCCATTCACAGGAAGTCATATCAATACCTCACTTTACTAACTTTATAAAGCGTTGTATCAATATTCCCCTTCCTTACATAAATCATTGTTTCTTTGGTCGGCGAAAAATATTGCCTTGACTGAAAACACAATAAGATAACTCCTTTGTTCACATACGTCATATGTGTATGCTCTTATGTGCGTGAAATATGAGAGATTTTGAAGATATTTATATACGGTGTGTACAGTACTGTTTCCCCCTCCCGTTCTGATGCTTTTTATGACCTGCAGAAACTTATATTGAATGCTGTAGATTGGTTATAGAGGGCATAAACGGCCTCTTTCTATTGTCTCTCTCTGTCTGTCTTTTTTCTGTTTCTCTCTCTCTCTCTCTCTCTCTCTCTCTCTCTCCTCTCTCTCTCTCTCTCTCTCTCTCTCTCTCTCTCTCTCTTTCTCTCTCCCTCTGCCTCTGCTCTCTGTCTCTGTCTCTGTCACTCTCTCTCTTTCTCTCTGTAACATACATATCTACAATGAATATATACATACTTGCATGCATGCGCGCGCGCACACACACACACACACACACACACACACACAACACATACACACAAACACACACACACAACACACAAACACACCCACAACAACACACACACACACACACACGAACCACAAACACACATATATATGTGTGGGTGTATGTGTGTGTTGTTTTGTATGTGTATGTATCTGTGTGCATGTGTCTGTGTGTGTGTGTGTGTGTATGTATCTGTGTGTATGTATCTGTGTGTGTCCGTATGCACGCACAATATCCCCGGCATCTACCAAGCCATCCTTCCAAGTTCCCGGATCCGTCTCGTTCCCAAGCCAACGCATCGTCCGTCTCCGTTCATCGCAGGAATTGTAGAGAATGCGTCATGCGAAGGTCATAAATTTCCTTTGCAACGACTCGCATTTGTCTTGCAGATGGCGGTGAATATTTTTTCCAAGTCATCTGGGGTCTTTTGTTGAATTCTTTACGCGTGTTTTGATTCGGGAAGAAGAGGGATAAGTGAAATGGATTTTTTTTTTTTTTTGGGGGGGGGTCGTTTTAAGAGGGGTTGGAGGTAGATCCGAGTTGTGTGTGTGTGTGTGTGTGTGTGTGTGTGTGTGTGTGTGTGTGTGTGTGTTTG
>NW_020871232.1:517411-519911 GCF_003789085.1 Penaeus vannamei
AATCACCTGTACGCTGGTGACGTCTGTAAACATAACCTCCTTAACGAAGGTAAGCATAATAATAATAATTACCTCTGTACGTAGGGTTTACTGATGCAGTCATTTAGATAATAGATTTCATAAAAATCTATTCATAACTTTTTCGAGTTATCCTGTTGACCAACGACCACACGAATGAACAAACAAACAAAGTAGCTAACCAACTTTACCAAAATATAATAGAAAAAAAAAAGTGATAATATTAATGACAATGGCAATGATGATGATGATGTTGATTATAATGATAATATAATGATGACGATGATAATGACGTAATAATAATAATAATAATAATAATAATAATAATAATAATTATTATTATTATTATTATTATTATTATTATTATTATTATTATTATTATTATGACAGCAGTAGTAGTAGTAATAATATCGATAGTAATAATAACAATGATAATGGTAATAATGATAATAATATTAGTGACAATTATGGTAATAATAATGAAAATAACAGTAATGATTAAAATGATCAAAACAAAATAATAATATTGATAACAATAATAGTGATGATAACAATAATAATAATAGTGGTAATAGTAATAATAATAATGATAATGTCAATAGTAAATATGATAACGTTAATGAGTGCAATAATAATAATTATGATCATACTAAATATTGATATTGATAAGGCTGTAGTAATTAAACAAATAATCGTAATAATCATAGTAATGTTTTTGATAATAAATCCTCCTCCTCCTCATCTTCATCATCATCATCACCATCATCATCATCATTATCTTTATTATTATCATTATCATTATTATCATCTTTATTATTAACATTATTATTACCTCCGTCAAGGAAGTTATGTTTTTGGTCGCGTTGGTTAGTTAGTTAGCTTGTTTGTTCGCTGGTTTGCAGGATAACTCAAACAGTTATGAACAGATTTTAAAGTTTTTACAAGAGTTGTGTCTTAGCCTTACTCAGATTCCATTAAATTTTGGTGGTGATCCAGATTATGATCCAGATCAAGAGTGATGAACAGCGTACTTGAGAAAGGTGATTTTAATGCAGTTCTTCATGATTAAATATTTGACGGAGGTATGCACTTTCTGAGTGCTTCTAGTTGTTATTTTTGTTATTATTATTATTGTTTAGTAGTTATTATATTATATTATTATATTATTATTATTATTATTATTATTATTATTATTATTATTTATTATTATAATTATTATTATTATTTTATTATTATTTCATTATTTTCATTATTTCACTGTTATTATTTTTTTATATTAGTAGTAGTAAATAGACGAGCTCATGAAATGAAAGAAAAATGCAAGATAAAAGAAATATAAAAATATATATATAAACAGACACAGAAAAAAGTAAAAACAAACCATTTCTCTTGGAGTTTTCTTAAAAAAAAAAAAAATGATACACGTACACATCAGAAGGAAAAATAATTGAAAATTATGACAATAAAAAGAAAGTAGTAGAAGAAGAAGAAATATACATGTATGTCGAGATTTTTTGCTTTTGCTTTCGTATCCCCTGAGCAGCAGCCAAAATAAACACTTATTAGCATTTTGCATTCAGACGCTCCTTTACGAGAAAATAAGTCTTCTGAACTTGACATTAACCGTTTTCTGCGCTGTGATCTCATTCAGGTTTCATGGCACAAGAAGTGTTTTGACTGAAGCCTTTATGGAGCTTTGAATAAATATAAAATCTATTCTATTGGTTATATTCCGTTAATATTCCTTTGGGTTATTTTAGAGGTGGGACTGTGTACGTTTTCCTCTCGAGTTATATTTCACTCTCTCTAACTTTCTTTATCTCTCTCTCTCTCTCTCTCTCTCTCTCTCTCTCTCTCTCTCTCTCTTCTCTCTCTCTCTCTCTCTCTCTCTCTCTCTCTCTCTTTCTCCTTCCTTTTACATATTTCTCTCTCTTTCTCTCTCTCTCATTTTATCTATCTATTCTCCCTCTCTCTCTTCTTCTTCCCCTTCCTCTCTCTCTCTCTCTCTCTCTCTCTCTCTCTCTCTCTCTCTCTCTCTCTCTCTCTCTCTCTCTCTCTCTCTCTCTCTCTCTCTCTCTCATTTTATCTATCTATTCTCCCTCTCTCATTCGTCTCTCTCTCTCTCTCTCTCTCTCTCTCTCTCTCTCTCTCTCTTTCTCTCTTTCATTTTATCTACATGTCGGCTTTTATTTATTTAATCAGTCTATTTATATAGATGCTGAAAAATCTCATATTCGCATTTACACACTAGATATTCGTCTTTATATCATTTACTTTTTTTTCTTAATTTTTGTTTTACTCTCAAACAGTTATATAATGTTTTGAACCAAATGACTGTAAAACTTTATGGTTTAAAGAAAAAAATACATTAAATTAATCAGCGCATTGGCTTATTTACGGTTGCCTCGTTATAACAGGATTAAATCCGACCAAAAAAAACCTGTTAACAAAAAAATATTTATGTTAGTTACGTTCAAACTAA
>NW_020871232.1:542411-544911 GCF_003789085.1 Penaeus vannamei
TGGTTACAAAGTCTCTACGTGTTTGATTCCCTTAAGTAAACATATATACACACATCTACGTGTGTGTATGCAAATACATTAATATAAAACGAACCAACTGAACAGAGCGCACACAAAAAAAGTACATACCCCTTCCCCCGCCCCATCTCCCCCCAACTCCCCCAGCGCTGCAGCCTGATTATTGCTCGCCTTCCAGGATAGTTTACTCCAAGTACCCTAACAGACTCTAATGTCCAGCGAGACGACGGTGTACTACTTTGCGCTCGAAGCTGTAGGTGCGAACACTGATGAAGGCTGTAAATAGAGAGCTACAGGCTGGTTACGGAGATTTTGGGGCAGCAGCTGGTGTTAGAGGGTGTGCCTTCAATAGGTAGATGTGATGGCGGGTGATTTTATGCTTATGATTTTGATAATAGAGATGGTGGCAAAAACAAAAGTAGGACCGGGAAGTTGCTGGAGAAAGGAAAAGTCCCGATATATGCATCTGCACGGAATCAAGTAAGGCGTTTTGTGATGCAAAATGATGCTGCAGCTCTTGCTTTTGATGTCTATGTGGGGCAATATATATGCGTATGGGTGTGTATATAGATGTACACACACATACACATACACACATATATAATACATACATATATATATATATATATATATATATATATATATATATATATATATAATATATATATATAATATAATATATATATGTATATTTACAGGATATCTCTCTCTTATATATATATATACACACACACACACACACACACACACACACACACACACACACACACACACACACACATATATATATATATATATATATATATATATATATATATATATATATATATATATATATATATATAATATATATATTATATATATATATATATATATATATAATATATATATATATATATATATATATATATATATATATATATTATATATTACACATATATATATATATATATATATATATATATATATATATATATATATATATTATATATATATATGTGATATATATATTATATATATATATATAATATATATATATATATATATATATATATATATATATTATATTACACATATGTACACCCAGCAACAAAAGCGATGTCGCCTCGCCATACCTACGCTTGGAGAGATCTTGCCCTTCTTGCCCTGAAAGGTGGCCCACGTTCAAACAACCTGAGCATAGTTAGGAAAAAGGGGGGGGGAGTAAGGTGATGATTTAGATTCGGTAGGCAAGGGAAAGAGTGAGTGTTCGGCTATGTTTCAGACCCATCTTATCGAGGCTAGTGTCAGCACCCCCCTCTCCTTCTTACTCCCCCCCCCCTCTTCTCTCTTTCCACACACACACACCTACACACTGTGGGTAATATTTGCGGGTGTGAATAATGTATCGTCTCAAATAGCGCCTCTTAGGCTACCAAACATTAATAAATGGCTTTGGCCGCAAAACTTCGAGGGTAATGGGCTGTAAAGGTATAGGTATCGATTCCCTTGTTTTCCTTTTATTTCGTTTGGGTGTCTCCTACGAACCACGACCTCCAGTCGCGTTCATGAATCGCGAAGCATGGTTTGGTTGGGGTCAACTTGAGTGTAATGAGCCACTTGGCTCCGCCCCTCGCAATCATATACTTACAGAAAGTATTAATGTCTATTATATCAGCATTAAGTTACTTTTAAGACACAAATTGATATAAAGTGCATCGTCAGTCAACCTAATTTATATTATTTCCGAAACTGTTGGTAAAAATGAATGATGTAAAATGAAAAGCAATGAGTGTGTGCAGCGGTGCTTTAATATAATGATGGTGGGGTATATAGGATGCAGGTGTTGCGAAACTTATACTATTAACATATCTTTTAGTATCAAATTATTAATTGTCAGTCTTTAGACCTGGGCAGATTGGGCACTATCCAGCAAACCCCTTTCCCGGTTCATGCTTGCTCACTCACCCCGCGAAAGGCCGAGTCAAGCTTTACTTTACCCAAGGCTAAGGGGATATTCCCTTAGCCTTGACTATACGCCTTTATTTGTCGTTTCAGCGGCTGGTGTCCAACACCTTGTCGGTGTTTCCCCTCCAAACTATTCAAGAAACCCATTGCTTTCGACATCCGTCATTTACATATTAATTTCGTTATTTTGGCAATTAAATAACTGTAAACATTTGGGAATATAATGGCGTATGAACTAATGTCATATGTTCTTTTCCAAATAACATATCAAAAGTTTACCATTATCCAAATAGTGGATTCAAGTGATGTAAGACAGAGAAGTCAGAGAGTAGCTGCTTTGGATAATGCAGAGCCATATATTAATATACATCCTTCATATATGAATGAAGGATATTTCCGTCTGACGAATATTAATATGAATAAAGTTCCAACAATGTTTAAGTATATATATATATATATATATATTATATATATATATATATATATATATATATATATATATATATATATATATATATAATATTAAAATTGAATT
>NW_020871232.1:567411-569911 GCF_003789085.1 Penaeus vannamei
CACCTTCATCAGCCGTCACGCCTGATATACTGCGAGTACGTGTGACGGCGAGCGAAACAAACCGAGCGATACAACAGCGGGCACCAGAGGGAGGGAAGCATTTCATCACATTTTAACGAAGGGAATGTGACCATTAGCCCTTGCAGCCGCGCCTGGGTTGAATCTTGCAGCAGTTAATAAAGGGTTATTCCTCACTCGGAATGTGTCTGTTGGTGCAATCAGTCTAGTGTTTACAGCCGGGTGCGGTGTTGTCTAGGAAGACGGGTCTGCTTCGAAGCTTTGGATCAGTGTCTCAAACACATACTGCTAAATTATATGTAGCAAGAAGTGGAGGAATTGCTAATTCGCGGAAATACTTCTCGTTTGCTTTGTCCTGTCTTTCAGTGCATATGCATTTGTGAATCTGACGTCTATTTCTACTTCATTCTTAATTTGTTCGGTTAGATTAATGAAGATATTATGATATTTTGTATTTTCATTGGCTTCCTGATACATGTTAGTAATGCATAATGCAGATACCGGCCATACCATTGTCATTATCACTCGTCGATGTCATGTTTAACATTTCTTAATGTATTGTCATAACTGTGGTGAGGAACTGATTTCATCAACAGTAACATCAAGAGCATAAAATCATTCCTATTACAATTTTCGCAGAAGCAGGAGAAAGAAAAAAGAAAAGAAAAATGGAAAGAGAAAAGACGAATAAAAAAAAAGAAGAGAAAAACAGGGGTAGAACGAGGTAGAAGAGGGAAGAAAGAGAAACAGAAGAAGAGAAGGAAGCAAAATAATATCATCCGTAGAAGAGGGGAAGTAGAATTAATAAAAGAAAGCGAAGAAAGAAGGAATGGAAGATCATGAGAAAGAAACGAAGGAGAAGAAGAGTAGTAAAAGAATATGTATAGAAGAACGATATTGAAAAAAAAGAAAGAAGAGGAAGTTTAGACCACAAAATCGCAACCCTGATTTCTGTTCTTATCTCAGAGGAAATACTGAAACCACATTTTCCAAAAGACCGAAGGCCACTGTAGCTCAACCAAGTCCAATATCCACAATATTTGATACGGAAAGAATTCCCAACATGAAGAATCCTGGATCTTTACTCAAAGCGAGACTGCATCTTTCCTCCAAGACTCTGGTTTGTGCATCGTCTCAAGTTGACTATTTTTTGCCGACAAGAGCAACTGGCAGAAATATGAAATCAATAAGCCTTATGATCGTAATTAAACAAATATTGGTATGCTATTGAGAAACTGATACCAGGAATTTGATATATGTTACAAGCGCTATGCTTGATGGTACACTAGAATGGGTAAATGCAGTGTCATACATATTAATATTTATCTTACTACAGACTAATATGTTACATACATTTGAAGAGTTCTTTTACTTTGTATTGTAATAAAAGTTTAAAATAAGGAATAGAATTCATTTCTTATACCTTGTTCAATATAATGATAATAGTAATACTAATGATAACAGTTATTATTATTGTTAATTTTTATTATTATTATTGTGAAGATAATGATAATAACATTATTATTATTATCACCACTTTTATTAGTATTATTATGATGCTAAAGATGATTGTGATGAGGATGAGGATGATTATGTTATTTGTATTTATTATCATTATTACTGTTATTATCATCATAGAAATGAGAATGATAATAATGATAATAGTAATACTAATAATGAAAGGTATAATGATAATAATGATATAGTTATTGATATTACCATTATTATAACTGTAATAACTTAAAAGATAAAATTGATAATCGTTATCATAACAGTAATAATGAAAAGGATGATAGATGATGATAATAACTAATAATGGCAAGGTAAAGATATTTGTAACGATAAATTTAATGATGATGATAACAATAACATTTATATCAACAATAGTAACAATAATGATATTGATAATAGCAAGAGAGCAACGGTGATAAACTATTGAAGCCCATTAGAGAAAATAATAAAAGGGAGAGAGAATCCGTATAAAATAGAGTGACCTAATGAACAAATTTTATTGCACGCTTCCGCCTACTTCAGTGTCTTTGGGTGAACAGGAACTCGGGTAAATGCTACTCTATCACTTGTATTACAGTCACTTACAAGTATCTAAAACTAATATATCAAAACTCATACTTAAATACATACGTTGCATGTTCCTTTATCCCAGGATTTATTATTCACAACACGGAAAACGCATTACTTTCTTCAAAAACCCTTTATCCTTATCATTTGTATTGTAATCACATACAAATATCTAAACATTCATATATCAGAACTCATACTTCAAACATACATTACATGGCCCCTTATCCAGCGATTTATCATTCAAAACACATAAAACGCATTACTTTCTTCAAAATCCTGAGAAATGAATAACCCCAGAGTTTTTATTTAATATCCCCCACGAACTGCGCACTCCCCGGAGCGTCATATCAGGCCTGAGAGATGTGCTCAGGCGGCTTAAGCACTGCACCGAGCTCGAGAT
>NW_020871232.1:589911-592411 GCF_003789085.1 Penaeus vannamei
TAGCCTTGAAATGTAAGGTACCCAGTTTCCATGGGAGGCCACGAGGAGGCACTGCAGAACTCTCGATGATGGAGAGGCTAGGCTAGGCTAGTGTGTATGTATGTATGTATTTATATATGTATATATTTTTATGTATGTATGCATTTGTATATGTATATACATATGTATGTATGTATATATGTGTGTGTGTGCGCATAGGCACACACACACACACAGAGAAAAACACGTGTCACCTGAATTCCGAAAAATACACAAACAACAGAACCCGTTTTTATCTCTGTAAAATTACTCGAATGTTCATGAAGGTATACGTATCTCATACTCATTTTTTTCTTTTTACAAACGCTACCTGAAATAAAACACACATTACTGCGGGATTTCTATGGGTCGTTAACCGTACGTGAAATACCGGTGAAATATTAAGTTGTGTGTGTTTACCATCTGTGTACGCTGAAAGTTCTCGGGGGACAAGAAGAGAATACTGTTGCTATCATTTTCATGTAAAAAATATAAAATTTAATGTTCGTATACGCTTCACGTTTTAAGCTTTTGTAGACTTTTTCATATAATTAATTAGGAAGAATAGAGATGGGAGAATATTAAATATAATATACGGCTTCATATCCTTTAGTACTTGACCTGAAAAAAATACATTTTTGAATTTCATTGTATTGTATTTTATTTACATTTTTGTCTCACTCGCTTTTTCCCCCGAACATTCCACCCCAGTGTGAGAGGGGAACGACTTCACAACTCGCAAAATTAATGGTCCATAAAAAGCCTCTATCGTTATAGCAAAGGTTTTATGAGGATCTCTACTTAGAAATGAAAATGCTCCCCTTTGTGTTCCTGTTAGGATGTGTCCCGTTTGGGTCTCTCTCTCGCCCGCGTTTACATCTTTTATTTGCATATAAGGAACTAGAGGTCAGGGAAATATGCAGATATCCAATGAATAGCGTGAGTATGTGGAAAGATTTTTTTTTTTTTCTTTTTTTTAAGGGAAGTTTCGAAAATTATTGTTTTTGTTGGTTCGTTAGTTTTTGGTCATAATGGCAATAATGATACTGGTAACAGCAATATTCATATTCATTATAACAATGATAACATCACAGCAACAATGATTACATCTCATTATACTTCTTATATATTATCATCACAGCAACAATAAAACAATCGACATGTCTCTATTATTTGTATTATATTGATTTTTTTTTTGGATATATTAATATATTCCATATATTATAACATCATATACACTATATAAATATATAGCATAATATAAATATAATAATTAAATAATCTAAATACAGATTTGATACAGTTAACTAAGCATATAAATATCATGAGTTGATTATTTTACTGTGTATATGCTTAGTCACTTCGACTTCGTAGCCTAGCGTTAAACTAGTAGCATTTCGATATTAGGGCCTACTAGACTTATAGAATTGACATATATCAAACTCTTTCTGACATTTCCAGATCCTAGTATCTTAACGTCAGTCTATCATATTGCCATCTGTATGATACATGTGGCGAGACAACGAGAGTACCTCTAGATGTATCGAGTAACCAACTTCAACATATTAAATTTCGTATCTTCCCTTCCTCTCACGTCACTTCTGTTACATTCAACAAATAAAAAAATTAGAGTAATAATCATCCCTCTACTCTCTATCCCATCCACCTCACTCATCGTACTATCTACCTTCATCGTAGAATACTCTGCACCATCTTCCTCTCTGCTATCATTTCGGTGGAGTAATATCTTATACAATGCAACTAACTAAAGCTAAGTATTGATAAAGCCCGGAGAGCGATGATGTACGTAAGATCCCAAATAGGGTATCATATCCTATTAACAGGTATAGAAAAACCATCACATGGGTATGCAACTATCGTACTTCACTCCTCTCTCACTAGCAGAGCATCCTCCTCCCTACCCTTATTGGCCCAAACTCTAATGGTATCACAGCAAAGCCCCAGCCATCCGACATAGGATGGCGATCTTCAACCATATAGAGGGAGAGCAACATTAATGTGTACATTATGCACGGCTAGCTCTCTGTGAGAAGCAGCTCGGTAGCCGCCAACGCTCTCGAGCATCACCGAGCGAGCGCCTGCGAAATTGTTCGTCGGACGAGATTAGAGCTAGTGAGAGTCATGCTTCTTTATGATAATGCGCCGGTGGAGCGTATATAGGAAGTCTAGCCAAGACCTCACTAATGTAAAATGTACATACAGAGATAGTTCAGTGAATAGTTTTTAATCATGTGCAGAAGTCTTTAATTCGACTTCAAGAGATTACCTTGGCCAACGCACCAGCTCCAAATAATGTAGTATGTGATGATAGAATATAGCGAACGTGAAGGTCACATCCTCTATTGCATGTCCTAGAGTCATAGTAGCCTTGCAGTGGACTTCCGTAATCACTTCCTTTGGATCTAGTCTGATCAGCCACTGCGCTGCTTGCTTATTAACTGCTTCACGCATGGTCTAAGGA
>NW_020871232.1:599911-609911 GCF_003789085.1 Penaeus vannamei
TTAAAATAAGAACCAATTAGTTAATATCAGTTACCATGCCGTTTACGTAAGACTCGCCTGAGAATACTTCAGTTATATAAAAGGCAGAGGATACGTTAGTTATATAATAAGCAGAGACAACGTGGGGAAGAAGAGGTGATAAAAAAAACATCGACAGGTAGAGGGGCGTTGTGAAGCCACGTACAAGGACCCTTGGCTTGGCAGAAGATAAGGGGGACACAAAGTAGAATGGAGAAGGGAAGTTCGAGCGGGTGACTCTATAATAGCGTGAGGGAAAGGTCATAGGATAAAGGTGATGGCAGCTAGACGTGTAAGTGAATGCCATTATTCCTTATTTCGTGTTGCTTAACGAGGCCACTTTTATACGTAATATAAAAAGAACATTCTTAAAGAAGACCCCAGAGACTTTTTTTTTCTTTTTTTTCGTGTGTGTTATATAAAAATTATCAGATGCTTTTACCGGTTTTAGAGGACGCATTTAAAAGTTCTCGTTCTTTTGCTATGGAAATGTTAGTATACTTCTTGTATTCCTCTGAATATATATATATATATATATATATATATATATATATATATATAATATATATATATATATATATATATATGTACTCTCTATCTATGTCAATCTTCCCTTTCTTTTCCTTCCTTTTTCTTTTTTTTCTTTTTCATTCTTTCTATTTTCTTTCTTTTATTATATTTTTTCTTTATTTTTTTCTTTTTCTTTATTTCATTATTTCTTTCTTTTATCCTTTTATTTCGTTCGATCTTTCTTGCGTTCGTTCTCTCTTTCATCCTTTCTTTTATAAATTTTTGTCTTCACATTATTTTTCTTTCTTTTTCATCAGAATAACTGGTTCTAGAAAAAATTCCAAGGTCTGCTACATATTTTTTTTTCTATTTGTATCTTGGATATGATGAATGAATTTGCAACAATACACAAAAAAGCCATCGAGGAAATCTGCAACGGCGAACGTTCGCAAATGAATCCATAATGAAATCAAGGGAAATGATATGATCGGTTTTCGACGACCAGTTATTTCAACGAATAGTGCATGGGAAATAAAATCACTCCTTGTGACCACAGGAGCATTACATCATGCAGGTACATCTCTTTAGTGTAAAGCAGCCTTACAGAATATATCGAAGTAACCTTTTAACATTCAGGCAAACCTACTAGAATAAGACAACAATAAAGAAAAAGTAAAGATTTTCTATTCTTTTCCTATTCCATCCTGTAGCACCATGAACGCCAATATTTCTCGACCTGTTTTCATATTCAGTTCCGTATTGCAAACTTGAAGCATTTGCATGTTTCATTTCATAGAGTTTTCCCTCGAGTGTCTGAGCAAGAGCTTTGCGTGGCTCTTCTCTTGAACATATACGAAATGGACTTTCGGAAAACCTATTTTTTGTGAATGGTTATGGCATCAGATAATATCTCTCTCTCTCTCTCTCTTTCTCTCTCTTTCTCTTTCTCTTTCTCTTTCTCTTTCTCTTTCTCTTTCTCTTTCTCTTTCTCTTTCTCTTTCTCTTTCTCTTTCTCTCTCTCTCTCTTTCTCGTTCTCATTCAAACGAGAGAGAGAGAGAAATTGGTTATACATATTAACAAAAGATTTCCCTTACCTATCAATCTACCTGTCTATATACATAAAGAAAGAGGGAGCGAAAGAGATTATATTTGACGGTAAAAAAAAAATGGCAAGAATTAGACCGAATTCATTTTTCTTACTTTCCAAAGACAAAGCACAAAACATATCCACAGAAGGAGAAACAATGAGAATGCCACTCTCTCAATACCAGATCAATTAAGGAGCAAAAAAATGTGTTACCCATTCAAACGAACGTTTCCGAGGCACTGCTTCCGCATCTGGTGTCAATATTTTGCCGTTGATGCTGTTATTGCTTCTGCCGATATGAACGACTGACTTTACGAGGTCGTGGATGGCATTTTGGACCCTGACAGCGTTCGCAGAGTGTGTTGTGTTGGAGATTACATGTGGATCATTGTTAGATGGCGTTTGGGGCTGGATGGCGCGAGTCGGCCTTACGGTGGGGACGGTGAATGGGGTGCGGGGAATGGTGGATTGCCTGAAATAGGGTTTAATAGGAAGACACATGCATATACATACACACAGAAATATATTTGCACACACACACACACACACACGCGCGCGCGCATACACACACACACACACACACACACGCACACACACACACACACCACACACACACACACACACACACCACACACACACACACACACACACACACACACACATATATATATATATATATATATATATATATATATATATATATATATAATTCTTTATATGATATAAATGTGTACATTTCATCCGTTCATCTGTTTACTCTTATGGAAACACCTGCGCGGTAAATCTGACACATCGTTAAAGCATAAAACACAAACACACACATTACACTCTTAGATTATCATTGTCATTACTGTATTATAATTCTGCTTGAGTTTTGTCCGTCTGTTCACACGGTACTCATTCATTTTATGAGTGCGAGGCAAGTACGCTGCACTGAAACTGTTTGACCTTTAGCTTATGCGCTTTACATATATTGTGTACACGGTTATCCGGAAGGAAGGAAAAGGAAGGGGGACTTAAAGAAATGGGGGAGGGAGGAGAGGAGACAGAGAAAACGGCAATGGGAAAGGAAAGGGCGGTACACAGAGGAAAGGAAGGTGGTGGTCAGAGAGGAAAGGGGAAAGGAAGGAAGAGGATAAGGGGGCGAAGGAGGTGGAGGAGGTTAAGGAGGAAGAGAAGAGGGAGGGGGCAGGAGTAAGGCGTAAAGTGGGAGGAGGGGTGAATTTAAGGAAGGTTTAAGAGTGAGAGGGGCCGGAAGAGTCGGAAGGAGAAAGGTAGAGGGAAAGGAAAACAAAGAGAAGAGGCGCGAGGAAGTAGGAGGAAAGAGAAAAAGGGGAAAGAAGTGCCTCTTAGTTTTTTCGTTCCGTGGAAGTTCCATTGGTCCCGTTAATATAATACATATTTTGTGTGTGTGTGTATATATTATATATATATATATATATATATATATATATATATATGTGTGTGTGTGTGTGTGTGTGTGTGTGTGTGTGTGTGTGTGTATGCATGCATGTATATGAATATACATGCATATCATTATTATATAGTAGGTATATTCAAACGCTCCCCTATACACGGACACATACATGGCTTTTCCATTAACGCCATTTCCAGCTGCAGATTCAAAAATTAATTTATTCGACACGGGCAGTGGAGATCAAAAGGTCCTCATAACTACAACTGGAATGACGCTGCCGATTTATATCATATTCGACAAAGAAAGGTTTTAAATCGATTCTATTGGACATAAATATCTGATCTGCATTGGATGCCACACGCCCAAGCACGAGCTTTTTGCATTAGTTCAGATATCAGGATCGTGCCTAATAATTCGTATGTTATTCTGTAACAGCAGAATTTGTGGACTTATGAATATATTTTGTGCATACAGCATTACTTTCCCATATCCAGTAAAACTTCCATACATGTAGATAGGTGCATAGGTTTGTTTGTTTTTTTCAGCGCCGGTGATAGCAGTACCGGTAATCTTCGAAACTCGTACGTTCATAGGTTATGAAATATCAATTTTTCTATCACTGCTATGCATCTTAGATCAAAGTTGGGAGAGAATATTCTATTTAGGAGTTTTCCAAAATCATAAATGGCTCGGCATAAGAAAAGAAAACATGAAATAGAAACAGAGATCCCACCGGGCCTATGAGAACGAAATAATAGTTGGAAAGTTCGCCGCACTCGTGTAAATCATACGAATTGCAAGTTTGTATGTATTTATTACATGTTGTGTTATACCATGTCAAGTTGTGATATAATAATAACAGCCACTAATGACATGGATATCATACGGAGGGTGTTTACCATCCTCTTGCTGTTATTGGTCCATCGAGAAAAGTAGTCCAGCTGTGAAAGTGAGAAGATATGACGGTTACCACCCAGATCCGGCAATAAGTGGAAATATATCGTTCATGGTGCTTTCATCTTAACCGTGAACTTACTAGACAGATGATCAAAGAAACTACTAATAATAAACAATAAGAAACACAATAATGATTTAATCTTGATAAAGTCCACACAATTCCTCTTGATTTTATTTGTGTATCCAGATTAATCAATAAAAATGTAAATTACAAACTACGCAAATTAGACATCGTTCACAGAAAAAGCTCTTAAATTTAGGTATTGATATGAAGAAAAAAATGGACAAAAATAGAGTAATGTCTACTCCTTATAAGAAAATTTTAACTGGGGAATAAAAGGATATACTTTCTTATGGCTTCGATTAGTGTGTACCCCTAACTAAAATTGTTTTTCATAGATTTTACCTGTACTTTGAAAATCTGTGTAATACCATGAAGAACTGTGACATCTACAGCATCAATTTGAACAATGTTGCAAACAATGTAACAACCATAGCCAACATCACTTTTAGAAAATTCTCACGCCAAAGGAGACAAACCCTTGATTCAAATACTTTCCTTTCACCTCTACAAGCCCTTAAAAATAAAAAGACAATAGTAATCACCAAACCAGACAAGGGACGAGGAGTTGTCATTTTAAAAAAGTGTGGTTATAAACAAGAGCTAATGGATTTTCTTAATGACCAAACCAAATTCAAACGAATCACAACACCTGAAGTATCACCCTTCTTCTATGCTTGGAAGGTAAATTAAACCGATTGCTACGCATTATCAAATCATCCATTAATATAAACACCTATAACGTCCTCAGGACGTCTGGATCCAGACCTGGTGTACTTTATGGACTTCCCAAGGATCACAAACCAAATATTTCACTAAGACCTATTATTTCCTCGATTGGCACTTTCAATTATAACACTGCTAAATTTCTTGTCCCTATCATCTCTCCCTTAACAGCTAATCATTATACCATTGATAATTCCACATCTTTTGCTAAAGAAATCAAGTCACGATGGCGAGCTTTGATGTCGAATCTTTGTTCAGTAACGTGCCTCTACAAGAGACCACGGAATTGATAGTTAACAACCTGGACAATTCTCATCTTGACAGATTTGGATTAGATGAAGTTTACTTCAGAAAACTAATTGAAGTTACAGCCCATCATTAATTTTTTACTTTGCCTGTATATGCAAACATATGACTAGCCATAGGATCTCCACTTGAGCCCTCCTATGTTAATGCATTCCTATGTCATCACGAACAAAACTGGCTAGAACAATGCCCGCTTGAATTCAAACATCTACATTATCATCGATCCTTGACGATACTTTTTTACTCTTCAAACATCCTTCACACGTTAATATCTTCTTAGATTATCTAAATTCCAAACATCCCAGCATCAATTTTACCTGTGAAATGCAGAGACAACCAATTACCCTTTTTAGATACTGTGGTCACCAATAACAACGGTATCTTCCTTACTAGTATTTACCGCAAACCAATTTTCACTAGCCTTGGACTACACTTCCTCAGTCTTACCCCTTATATATATGAGATTAACAGTGTTAAAACTTTTATAATAAGAGCCTATAATGTATGCAGCAACTGGGCCGCCTTTAACAATGAAATGTAGTTCTTGAAGAATTTCTTTATACAAATGGGTACCCATTAAAGCTATTTGATAGGATAGCCTAAGCTATTTTAAGTAAGAAACTCACTGATCAGCAAAGTGTCTCCACTGTCAAACGAGACCACAAGTATGTTAAAGTACCTTATATGGGTGATTTAAGCTATGAAATAAGGAAATAATTAAGATCCTCTTGCAAAATAATTATCCCCAGATCAAGTTTACTTTTGTTTTCAGTAACGCCAACACGAATGCTAAAATTTAAAAACAATCTTTAAACTACAGCTGTGACTTGTGTTCAATGTGGTAAATTTATTTACCTGTCCTACCTGCTGAGCTAGGTACGTGGGGTCGACCTCACGATGGCTTCGTCAACGCAGAGGCTTATCCTTCAGAACTGGTCTGCCGATAAACAAACCATATTTCTTGGCAATAAGAGAACATTCACATCCCTTTTTCTAACACAGATTTTAGTATTTTGTCCACTCGCTCTTCCCTCAAAGACCTATCACCTCAGAATCCTTGCTGATATAAAAGATGAAACCAGAACTGAAGAATGTAACCGCAACTCCTTTGTTTACTCACGGACTGCTCATCACCATAAAACACCCACTTTTGGTTAGAGAGAGAGAGAGAGAGAGAGAGAGAAAGAGAGAGAGAGAAAGAGAGAGAGAGAGAGAGAGAGAGAGAGAGAGAGAGAGAGAGAGAGAGAGAGACAGACAGATACACATGGATTTCTCTATAACAGAAAAGAAGCATGTGTTTTAAGGATATGAAATTTTACACATTAGCTTGTTTATTCTGCAATCGGCATTATTTTCCAGAATAATGTCGTAATATCTACTCCTGTTGGGTATACTGAGTTGATGCCCAGCGCTAACCGTCATTCTCTTCGCCCTTACAGCCGAAATATGGGACTGGATCTCTTGTTTCTCAATAACTCTATTATCCCTTTTAACAAATTTCTCACTTTCAAAGGGAGCAGATAACACAAAGGAAGACAATACACCAAGGAAGAACATCACGGAAAGCTTTATCGTCTTGACATTGACGTGAGGGAGCTTAAACTGTGGTTAAAATGCTCAGTTCGGTTCAGTTTGTTTTGCGAAGTCATGCTTTGCCCGGGCCTTTTCTCTGGAGTGGCCCGGCCTGTGTTAACTATTTTGATAATGCTAAGGATAAGTCCGATATGCGAAGCTGAGCCTCGCCCGGGCTATGGGGGAGCCCGGCCTGTGCCGACTAATGTCGACTCGATCAACGTGTGTCAGCAAGTGCTGACGCGACAGAGCTTAGTCCTTACCCACCGTGGTACCACGCCCGGCCACAGCAGCAACCTCCTTCTCGCGCCTGGGCGGGGCGCGAACCGCCGACCCCTCGGATGAGAGGCCGACACGTTACCACTGTACTAGCCTGAAGGCTATGAAAATGATCACATCTCAGATGTTTAATAGTAGCTGGTGCCCCGAGAGTGACCTCACCCTGTAAAGGTGATCATAATTATTATGATAATTGAAATAACAACAATAAAGTCAGGTGATAATAATGATGAAGACAACTCAAACAATACTAAAATCAGTCATAGTGACAGTAATGATAAAATATATAATATTGATGGTAATAATAAGTACAATAATTATAATACCATTAATGATATTCATTAATAATAATACATAAAATAATGATTATGATAAATGCAATAAAGATAGAGACAATAAAGGTAAGAATAACAATACTACTAATAATGATAACACTAATATTTATAACAATAATTTTAATTACATTAACAATCGTAATAATACTTTAGTAGTTATGATAGATGTAATACAAAAATATTCATTTAAAAAAAGACAAAACATTAAAATTTTCAAAAATTATCACACCTCAAAGATATAATAGTAGCGGGTGTCCTGCAACAGTGACCTCACCTTGTAATGATCTTTACAATATGATAGAAATGCTTTAACAATACTTCCAATATGCTTGTATCAGTTCAGTTTTTCCTATTGATGGAGAAATGACATCACTTTGAAAAACACCGAATGTAGACAGGATGTTATATCTACTGATTGGTATGTAATGATTCACTACAGTATAAGGTAATTAGTATATCCTTATAAAAATGAATTGCATAAAGAGGCGTGAAATTTTGCTCTTTACAGATTCACCATATCCATTGTTCTGCTTTTCATATTCATGGTAAAAGTGCATATATCCATATAGAATGAGAAATAAATGCATTACATATATTCGTATGTATTTATGTTATCTATTACATATTAGGCTGTATATTTACGTATCGTGATGAAAATATATATTCACATAGTAGGTAATTCGTTTATTCAATTTCCATTAATTTATCCACAATCGGTGTTATTCTCCAGAGAAATGTCATAATATCTCCCCCTGTTCTATATACTGAATTGATGCCCAGCATATTTGCGGTGTTGTTGACCGCAACTCCAACTCCAGCGTAGGCTACTCCAAGCACCGTAGTTATCACAAGCCTTCCAACAAACTGACCGACTTTGGCGCTAACCGTCATCCTCTTCACCCTTACAGCTGGAACATGGGACTGGATTCCTTGTTTCTCAAAAACTAGATTATCCCTTTTAACAGATTTCTCCTTTTCAAAGGGAGCGGATAACACAAAAGAAGTCAAAACACCAAGGAAGAACATCACGGAAGGCTTCATCGTCTTGACTTTGACGTGAGGGAGCTAACTGTGGTTAAAATGCTCACATTTCAGATATTTAATAGTAGCTGGTGACCTAAGACAGTGACCTCATCTTGTAATGGTTATTATAATGATTATGATAATTAAAATAACAATAATAAAGTCAGGTGATAATAATAACAATAATAATGATAAAGATTAATGATAATAAAAACAAATAATAACATTTATAATAATAATGGTAATGAAAAGTACAAAAATGATAACAATGACATTAATGATAATAATAATTACAATAATGATTATGATAAATGCAAAAATGATAATTAATACAATAATGATGGTAAGAATAGCACCACTAAAAATAATACACTAATAATGATAACACTAATATTCATAACGCTAATAATTTTAATTACATCAACAATCGTAATAACACTTTTAATTGTAATAATAATAATCATTATAACGCTGATAATCTTGACACTAATGCTAATAATGATGGTGATAATATTAATGATGATGATAATGTTAACGATAACGATAGTATTATCAATTCTGCCATTAACAGTACCATAATTAGTATTTTTCACACGTTATAAAATATCAAAGCTAACGTTATGATAGATGTAATACAAAAATTCATTAGAAAAGGAAAGTCAATAGCAGTTACTGGAACAATCTTCCCAATAAAATCTATAACTGTGGTAATTATATATATAACTAAAAAGTTTCTGTGCTACATCAGTTATAATCAATGCGTTAGCTACTCCGTT
Source organism: Penaeus vannamei (assembly GCF_003789085.1). NCBI lineage: Eukaryota > Metazoa > Arthropoda > Malacostraca > Decapoda > Penaeidae > Penaeus > Penaeus vannamei. The sequence goes on from NW_020871232.1 coordinate 608,980, forward strand.
TAATAATTCATTTAAAAAATAGGGAATCTCAAGTCGATGAGAAACCAGTAGTACTCGTCAAAAATGATTTCACAGCCTGCATATTAATGAATACAGGGAGACATTTATTTGAAAAAAGTTTTCATTTTCATACCTGGTAATGTTGCCTTTCTTCATCTTTCCACTTTCAAGACATCTCGGAAGTGCTTCAGCAGGGTCATCCTTTTCACTCCTACAGCTGGAACAAGAGACTGCCTTTCTCAGCAACTGTTTCTTCTTCTTCTTCTTCTTCTTCTTCAAAAGGAGCGGCAAAGGAAAGGAAGTCAACAAATTAAAGAAGAAAATGACGAAAAGCACCGATTGTAGACAGAATGTTATATCTACTGATTGTTATGTAATGAATCAGTAAAGTACAATGTAAATGGTAAATCCCTATGAAAGAGGAACTGCATATAGAGACGTAACCTGTTGATACACTGATAATTGTTCTTTAAAGATGCACCATATTCATTGTTCAACTTTTCATATTTAAAGATACTACCGATGTTGGATAAACTGCGATAGATTGTGATTATGATGATCACTATCATCAATATCATATTTATCACTATCTTTTGATTGCCATTATTGTAACTGGTATATATATATATATATATATGTATATATATATGTATATATATATATATATATATATATATATATATACTATATATATATATATATATATATATATATATATACTTGTTTATACACACGCATGTATATTTATATTGTAATTATAATATAATTGTGATTATAATAATACTATCATAATATTACATGTAGCATAATTTTTATTGGTATTATTTTAGTTGTAAGAGAATATATATATATATACATATATATAATATATATATATATATATATATATATATATATATATATATATACACCCACATATGTATATGTGTGTG
>NW_020871232.1:637411-639911 GCF_003789085.1 Penaeus vannamei
ACACACACACACACACACACACACACACACACACACACACACACACATATAATATATATATATATATATATATATATATATTATATATATATATATATATTCTTTTATAAATACACACATACATATGTATATATATATACATATATATAATATACATATATATATATATATATGTATATATGTATATATATATATATGTATATATATATATATATATATATATATATATATATATATATATATATATATATATATATATATATATATATATATATATATATATATATATATATATGTATATATATTATATAATATATATATATATATATATATATAATATATATATATATATATGTATGTATATATATATATATATATATATATATATATATATATATATATATATATATATATATATATATATATATATATATATAATATATATATATATATATATACATTTGAAAATAGATTGGTAGATAGATAGTGCTACTTAGATATACATTTATACATTCATATAAAGAAAGAAATGCCACTGCGCCTCATATATCAGGGTAGATCTTAGAATTACTGGATATACACTTAGATAATCTCATCCTAGGAAAATTTAGAATCACAATAACCTATGATTGAATGTCATTTCCTTGAGTTCATTTTTATGTAAGCTTTAGGTATTACATATGTGTGTGTGTGCTTGTGTATATCCGTCTGTTTGTATCTATCTACCTGTTCGTATATTTATCTAATTATCTGGCTATCCATTTATCAATGTGTGTGAGTGTGTGTTCGTGTAGACATTCCCCTATATGTATATGTATATATTTGCTTACATTTATATATGTGTGTGTGTGTGCGTGTCTTGTGTATAAAGAGCAAAGAAGTAGAAGGGGTAATTATATTAATTGAAGTCGCGGTACAGGAGTAAATCATTTAATAACGATACCGATAAACACCTGAATAAGTACCCATATATAACTAGTAATTCAATAGTTTCATGACAGGTCGAGGAACACGGTCTAGGGTTAACCATGTATAAAAGACAAAAGAAAACATAGTTCCTGAAGAAAAAAAACAGCGGATAATATCACACGACTCCTTTACAAAAGCACAATCCCTCATCTGTAAACCAGCTTTTGCAACTTTTAAAGTGCAAGGCTTAACCTCTTTTTATCATGCTCTCTCTGAAACGTCTTTGGGGCAGAACAGTCATAGTCCTATTAATATTGTAAGGTTTTCTTTCTTTGTCTTCCTTCAGATTTACTTTTTGTGTCAAAACATTGGTAAATAATTTCTCAGTGCGTTTAAGATGAGTCCTAGAGTAGGAATTCTGATATTTTTACTGTTTTAATCCCAATTTTATGTTCCTCGTATTTCTCCTCCTCCTTTTCATTATTATCACCATATTTTAATCATCATCATTATCTTTATCATTATCATAACCATCGCTATGATCATTATTACAGGTACTACTACTGACCTTACCTCTATGATTGTTTATAGTTTAAGTAACATTATTAGTAATATATCTATGCATCTTCTTGTAAACATCCGCGTAAACAAATAGAAAAGTAGAGTTCATACATGTTTGGGAAAGAGACACTAACAGGTAGTTTTACTGATAGATTGGTAGATAACTCGATAATTGGAGTAAAACAAGATTTTTGGTTCTTCGTAATTGCTTCATTATACTTAGTTTCCCCAAACTTTGTTGAATCGAGTTAAGCTATATTAGATTTCGAAGCTGTGAGAAACCTAAAGTTTGAAGTCAAAGCTAATCACTCAAAATTTCTTTCAGATGAAAATTAGCATAAGATTTTTTTTCTTCTTTGAGCTTGATACCGTTCGTAGCCTTACCAATTCGTTCTTTAAGACAATGTTTTTTTGTTTGTTTTGTTTTTTGCTTTTTGTCTATTATTATCTATCCGGACTTCTTGTTTATTGCCTGTTAAACAATAATAAAAAAGGCATTTATCTATAAGGATACAATATATTTATACAGATACGACAAGGAGAAAGAAATGTAGACATCGTATACACGAGGAACAGATTACAGGAATGGATATATGTGTGCGCTCTCTCTCTCTCTCTCTCTCTCTCTCTCTCTCTCTCTCTCTCTCTCTCTCTCTCTCACACACACACACACACACACACACACACACAAACACACACACACACACACATATATATATATGTATCGACACTTCGACTTTGAACATTGCTCAGACCTTTCAGCGTATTATGGGTGAAGGTTGTTTTGTCTTCAACTAGGTTGAAGAACATTTACTACCAAGAGCCCTCTTCCAACGTCTGTGACAATGAAGTCGAGATCAACCCGATTATGTGTCTTTGACTAAATTTACCAAAATTTGTTACGGAACTCTAGTTGAATCGGTTTCTGGTTATGTTAATTTTTTACAGGCAACCTATTCAGAATTCTGCAGATCCCCCTACACACCCAAGATAGTAGTCCCACACACACACACAAAAGCCCTTTCTTGAA
>NW_020871232.1:657411-659911 GCF_003789085.1 Penaeus vannamei
TTGTTGATACTGTAGTGCTTCAACAGAGCAAACAAAAGTATACTAAAGTTTTGTTCAAGAAGTCTTAATATTTAAAGTAGTTGGCAGGATGGAGGTTCACAGAAAACAGCATAAAAATCATACAACATTTATTAATAGAAAACTAAACAAAACCGTGACTAAAACTCTGACTAAAACAAAACAAAACAAAACAAAAACAAAAACTTCGTGGAGATAAAGGATCTAAACAGCTAATAAAACAAGTAAAAAAAAACTAAAAGAAGTGAAAGACAAAGTAGTTAGAATACACAACCAACCTATAAATAAAACACAAGTAAAAAGACTGAAAATTGAAATAAAACTGAAGCAAAGTGAAACTGAATATAAATAAAACACAAGTAAAATTGACTTAGTAAAATAAAACTTAAGTAAAATGAAGCTGCATGACTAATAAAGCATTCAGAAAACTTCAAAGTGACATTGAACTTAAAAGAGCAAATATAAAACTGAAAAAATACTAAAACACAAGCAGAACTTTTAAATAGAACAGAACTTAAAAGGAGGGTTTTACACGGTCAAACATGTTGGCCAACACGCTTGACAACATGACGTTTGAGAGAATGTTTGAACGTGTGAAAGGGGTAAACATGTTTGACCAACGTGTTGGACGGATGTCTGACGGGGCCTGACTTTTGTGGGCGGAGCTTGCTCGGTGCATGTCCATGTTTGAACGTGTGAACGGTCATCAGCCTTCAACCGTCATACATACTCAAATCTCGCCGAGGTAACATCTGTAAACATCTCCTTCAGTGACAGGCGTAGTGTATCAGCTGCAAAATGAGTGACACGTGTGCCTTAAGGATAAGGAAAGGGAAGTAATGGTGGGTTTCATTGATATATACAGGAAGCATGTGGCTTTGTGGAAGGTGAAATCAAAAGAATACTCAAACAGGAATTTAAGAAATAAGGGTATAGATGAACTGCATGGAAAGCTACAAGAACTTGACCCACATTGTACGCGGGATGATGTGATGAAAAAAATAAATTCTCTCCGTAGTTCGTTTAGAAGAGAACTTCGAAAGCATGAGAGCTCTAAAAAGTCTGGAAGTGCAACTGATAACATCTACACGCCCACTCTCTGGTATTTTGAAGACATGATGTTCATATGTGATCAAGAGATGCCACGAGAGAGTACATCAAATATGGAATGTGTTAATGAAGAGGTGAGTTGCAAGGATTTGCCCAAAACTGGATAACAAGTAACCTTCAGAACCAGAGTGGCCGTTTATTTATTCGTTTTTTTTATTGGCTATGCATAGATGACTTTATTCAGTTTCATGGGTGCTTTCATATAATCTGTAGGTTGTAAAATGTATCTCCTGACTTCTCTGGTATATTAGTCTGAAGTTTCAGACAATTTTGTATTATGAATCATCATTTCATTAAGAATCCAACATGTCAATCTGGATCTGAAGGCTAAACTTGAGCCAGCCATTTGAATAATGAATCAATTAAACTTATCATAACCATTGTATTCATTTATTTTGAAAAAAAAAAAATTACAGCACACTATTTAAGCCAATTCCAATCAGACTGTATAGTTTGAGTTTGAAGGTGTAGACTAGCCTTTCCTATTTTCATGATTTATATGAAGTCTTTTTGCCATGCTACTGCACCGGCATTCACAAAGTAATCCTTAAATCTATCTCTTACTACCTTTGCAATTTCAGGATAGTTTCGTGATCCCTGACCGTGTTGCAAACCTGCTACATAAGGATCTGCAGTTAAGCCTGGCAAAATCATTTTGCACATTCTATCCTCCCTATGGAAGCAGTCCTCTGGGGAATAGTCTGAAGGGCATGCTTTCCGCAAATAGTTATGTAGCACAACACATGCCATGACAACTTTGTCAATACTTGTCAATTTGAGATTTATACAAGTGTGGAAAATTCTAAACCTGGAAGCCATAATGCCGAAGGCATTTTCTGCCACTCTCCGTGCCCTTGACAGCCTGTAGTTGAATACTCGCGTCTCACTATGTAGGTCCTTTTGAGAATAAGGTTTCAAGAAATCTGTCCTTAATGCAAAGGCCTCATCTCCCACGAATACATATGGCAAAACACAATTTGAAGTAGCTGTTACTGACTCATGTGGGATGCAGAGCTTTTCATCTTTGAGTCGCTTACCAAATTCTGTATTATCAATGACTCCTCCATCTGATACGCGACCATTAGTTCCAATGTCTGCCATAATGAATTCGTAGTTCGCATTTACAACTGCCATTAACACAAGACTGTTGTATCCTTTGTAATTCCAATAATAAGACCCTGATTCTGATGGCGGCGTTATCCATACATGCTTTCCATCAACAGCACCGAGACAGTGGGGAAAATTCCATCTAAACTCGAACTGTTCTCCAACAGTCTTCCACTCCTTTTCTGTTGCCGGAAACTGAAACAGATAAAAGATACAAGGCTATTTAGAGAGAGAGAGAGAGAGAGAGAGAGAGAGAGAGAGAGAC
>NW_020871232.1:667411-669911 GCF_003789085.1 Penaeus vannamei
TTTATGTAACGTATTATATACATGTTATAATAATAACTACAATAATAACAATAATAGGAATAATTATAATAATTATAATAATAACCATAATCATTATTAACTATTATTATTATAATGACCAAAAATTATATCATTATTGTTGTTTTGGGTGTTTTAGTTGTAGTTATTGTGGTTATTATTATTGTAATTATTTTTGTCAATATATTGTCATTGTTATTATCATTGCCATTATAATATTATTGTCGTTAGTGCTGGTCATTTAATTGTTACTATTATTGTTGTTATTTATATTTTTCTTACTATGAATATTATATTTATCATTAGTAGCATTATTTTCGTTGTTATTATTTTCAGTAATATTATTATTATTGTTATAATTATCATTATTAACATTGTTGTTGATTTTTTTTTTCTTTAATGAGCGTGATTCATTGCTGAGGAACATTATGGTAAGGCGTTAACAAGAGAAGAGTATTTTCAGTCAAAGCTCAATTTGCCAAAAGAACGTTGTAACCATCCGAAACTCTGACACATCAAACGGATTTTTTTTTTTTTTTTATTATTTATTTTTTTTTTTAGGATGAAATTTATAGAGAACGTTGTATCGGGTTGAAGTTCATGGGAACATTATCAGAGAATTAAGCTGAAGGGAACATGCTCGTGTGAAAAGCTTATCGAAACGGTATAACGCGATGAAGGTCTAGGGAACGTTATATCGCCAGGAAGCTTAAGAGACATAATAACAGGATGTTGCTTCCGATAACGTTAGAATGTCACTAGGCTGAGGGAAACGTTCAAGCTTATTCTCAAGAAAATGTTATAACGTTACAACGGGATATGACTAAAGAGGTCATCGAGACGTGATCAAGATAATGCGACCCTTATATTAGAACAAAGATCAAGAAATTATATCTGGCAGAAATGAAGGTAGTAGAGGGAATATTCTAGTAGTATGAGGCTCAAAAGTTACACAGGAACGAGCCGAGACTCATGGGAACATCATAACAGGGTTCAGTACACAGAGACAAGGGGGACGCAGTAAAGGGATGAGCCTCAAGTGGACATTATAACTAAGGCTCTTAAAGAACGGTAGAGTGGAAGTAGGCTTAAGGAGACATTCGGTCGCTTTGTTAAAATTGAGCGTAACCCGACCCAGTGAATATTTATCTTACGGACATGCATATACAAAGATAAAGATACATATCTATCAGTCTATCAGGCATATCTGCCGGACAGACTGATAAAGAAATATCTATCTATCAGATAGATAGCCATTTATTTCTGTGTATAAGCATGCCCGTATGAATTAATATTTATTGGATCAGGATTTCCAAAATTTCAACAAACTGGCCGACTATCGTGGGATGAGGTTCAGGGAAAGATTGTAATGAGAAGTGAATATTTGAAGGGACGTAGGAATGGGGAAAGGCTCAAGGGATGGTCATAACTAGAGGAAGAAAGGAAAGGCAAAGTGCAGAGGGAGAAATGCAGTACAGGGAAAGGGCGAATGTGAGTTCAATTTCCTGTTTTCACCTAAAGGGAGGAAAAATGAAAACTGGTTTGGGAGACGTGCAAGCGTGTGTACCTTTGTATATACATAAATATGTGTATATATGGATTTATATGTGTGTGTGCGTGCATATATGTGCGTACATAATAATACACGCATGCAAGCATATGCACATACATAAACACTCTCAAACATACATGTGCGCAAGCATGCGCGCGCGCTCTCTCTCTCTCACACACGCGCGCGATAGAGTCCGAATTTCCTATAGTTTTGTTTAAAGTTAAAAGTTTTGATAGGAAGATATTTGAGGATACTTTTAATCATATTATTGGCTTAATTAAGTTCACCTTTATTCCGTAGTATAATGGGCCCAAGGGAAGTTGCGTAATCTTATTAATATATTTACTCGTTTTATACCTATATTGGTAATATTAAGCCACGTTATAATCATGTATAATCTTTGTTTAATATAATAGTTACCGCTTGGCACTCAAAACGGTGATTACCTCAGTTCCTTTGCAGAATATTAACTTGTACTATATAAGTTTTGTAACATACAGAACATCTATAACACTAATTGGTCTAAAAAATTAAACTGGACAAACGGATGACAAAATAGTTTTGTATATTTAGTTTCTCCAACATATATCTACAGGAGATCAAGCCCAACCACTGGACAAAGTGTAATAACACGACTATGAAATTCAGTTATCGTTATGGAGCATATGTTGGGCTGGGGAGCGGTATATTTGGTTTCTTTAAATGAGGGGAAGCTATAATGACATTTGCTTTCCCTTTTCCAAAACTTGCTTGTCCCACGTCTCTTTTTCATCCATCTTGTTATGAAATTATTCTTCATACAGGAGTTGATTCCGTGATTTCTTTGGCATTCGCTTCCCTAGGTCCTGCCTGCCTCAGGATGCCTTCACGTCCACCTCGCTCTACAATTCCTCCTTTTCCTAGTATTCACAGCTCCATCTTACACCAGCC
>NW_020871232.1:677411-679911 GCF_003789085.1 Penaeus vannamei
CCCTCTTTCTCTCTCTCTCCCTGACATCCCTCCCTTCACTCTGATCTCTCCCTCGCTCTCGTGCAACCTCTCGTTCTCTCTCTCGCTCTCTCTCTCCTCACCTCTCTGTCTCCCTCCCCTCTCCCTCTCCTCTCTGTCACCCTCCCTCCTCCTCCTCCTCTCTGTCACCTCTCTCCCCTCGCCTCTCTTTCGCATCACTTTTTCTTTTTCCAATCTTCTTCAAATATCAAAGACCTTCGATGTGATAAATCATTGATCGGGCTTCACTGCCAATAACTCAAACTTTCGATGCAGCTCCTCTTCCTGAGAGTATTATATAAAAAATGTCAAAATATTACGTAAGGTTATTACGTACAGTTACGATTTTCCCTGTTACAAGATACTACCTGATACCTGGAATGAAAAAAATATATATACCATGCCCTAAGTGTGTTTCTGTTTAATGATTATCTTTACACATTGATGGCACCGAAAGCGCTTAATCACCAGTTATAATAAAAATCGATATTAACAGCATTTAATAAACACCGATATTAACAGCATTAGAAAAAAACGAAGATTCAAGGAAAGATAAAATTAAGAGGGTACACATAGGCTTCCTAATTGGCTCCACGGCGGCTGAGCACTTGTGGCTTCCGTCTGAGTGCTAATATAATTCTAAAAGAAAACAGCAGCAGCCATTGTGATTACCCGGCTGCATTGGGTTCATGCTCATTGTTTAATTGTGCATAATAAAAAGGATTTATGAAATATATGTTACTGTGTAATATATATATATGAGTGGTCGTGATGCTGGATAAATCGTGCAAATTTTATTTATATATCCATATCTGTCTATCTATCTATCTATCTATATATATTTTTTTTCTTTCTTTCTTTTTTTCCCCCAAGAGTATCGATCTGTACCACAAAAGCAAAACCTTGTATAATGTGACTGTCCTAACACCAATATAACATGGTCTGACACTACAGCCGGTAACACCAAACAATCTAATCTTCACTTTATATGCTGAAGGCAGACATCACTATCTCGACTAACTTATAACAGTACAGTATGACACGTTAATCTAAATAACTTCTTGTATATTTCCATGTAACTTCTCTTTTCTAGAGTATCATACATATATAAAACTTAAATAGGAACATATCACGAATTTCTGACAAATCTCAACTATCAAATGATACAGATAAAAAAACGAACTCACCTATTCAACGCATTGCCAAATATGGCGGAAACTCCCCAAATAAGAAATCAAGGTAAACTGATTTCCTTGCCAGACCTGGAAGCAGAAAGGGCCCAATGCAGTCCTCAGCCGTCCCATTGCTTCCATTGTCACAGGAAGTCGCAGGGACAAAGGGATTCAATCAGCCAAGAAAATGTTTAGTAATCACGCGCTCTTCTCCAGCGTGAATCAAGTTCATTTGGCCAAACGTGAGGCTAGACGGGAGCTAATGAAAGGGACGGGCCAGTGGGACAGGGAGGTGGTGGGGTTCGAGGACTATGGGTGCTAAGGAGACAAGGCGAAGGGAAGGAAAGGATGCTGGATGGAATGAGGTGGATGGATTGAAGGACTGACTGACTGGTTTAGGCCGAGAGATAAATACATGCTGTAGATTGACTGAAACAGGTAGATGAATATATACTACAAATACCTACTGTGGACGAATAAATAGATAAATACTGCTCATAAATATTCATGGGTAAATCCAAGTTGCAGATTTATAAGTAGAATGTAATATTGGAGATATATGAATAGAAAGATACGTAATTGAAATTCTCGTAAACTGGCCACACTCTGAATGTTATTTATTGTACAAGGGAAAGAGAAGAAAATAAATAAATCAAGGAAAGAATATATGAGTCTAGACTATGCCTCAGGAGGGTCAAACTCGCAGAGGAAAAAAATAGATTTATGGAGCGCCTAAAATATATATTCTATCCTCCCTAACCTTCATTTTATTCGCCGTTCCCTTCCTTTTATCAGTATCCCCTCTGTTTGCTTATTTATTTATTTTATTGTGAGTTCTTTTTTTAATGAGCAGTTTGCTGAACCCAGTAACATATTTCACTACTGTCATCGTATACTGGACGAGTATTCGTTATCTAAATTCTAGAAAGGGGAAATTTAACGTTAGAGCGAATTCGGTATAAAGATAGGAATATACATGAAAACAGAAAGAATGTACGTCAAAAGAGGTTGCAAGAAGAATTATGAAAAAAGAGAAAAGAGCTAAGAACTTGTAGTCTCTGAAGCAACGATTCCAAGAAAACTCTGGAATAAATCGGAACATGATAAATATCTTCAGTACAAACATGGAGAGAAAAACAGGGGCGGAGAAGGTGCTGGTGTAGCAATCCGTGCCAAGTTTCCTCGGACACATAACCTTTAGTCTGTTCCCAATCCCGACCTTAAAAATAGTAACGTGGTTACCCCGGGACTGCCTGTTTAGTGGAATGGAGTAAGTAGCCAGGGCACTTTTTACCCTCCTTCTCCCTTTG
>NW_020871232.1:682411-687411 GCF_003789085.1 Penaeus vannamei
CTGGCACGAATGTTCAATGTATCCGAATCATATGACGTGGTATTGACTTCGGCGGTATGAAGGTCCTGTATCTCTGTGGCAGAGCCTCACAGACTCAAATATATCACAAAGCAGACTGTATATCTTGATTTTTTTTTATGTATAAAATTCAATCAGTAATGCAGCGATCCTTGGAATTATATAGTCTGATTGGGACACTGAGCTCACTCACGGTGGATAAAGTACGGTGAAAAAAAAAAAAAACAAAAAAACGTCCAACTGATTCCACAGCTTTGCGAACCGTAGTGTTTTTGCAGAGGTCAAGTAGTTTTTCCATTTCGAGCTTTTACATGATTTTGCTTGTAGTTAAAATTCATAAATGCATATTACATACTTAAATACTTTTCTGCTAACTCTGTATGCGAAATTAAGATTTTTTTTTTTTTTTTTTTTTTTTTTACTTCATGTGGTAGTACAAACTTCCATGCCATCCTGTTGGGACCATGATACAAAGTCCAACAATGTCTTTAGGATTTCGGGATTCTACAAAAACACCTGTAATTTCTTACTTTAAAACATATCTGTCTATTAATCCATCTTTATACATTTGTATATGTGCGCGTGTACACATGCGTCTTCATATTTATATCTATCCTTTTATCTATGTGTGTGTGTGTGCACATAATATAATAATATAAATATATATATATATATATATATATATATATATATATATATATTATATATATGTGTATATATGATATATATATGTGAATATATAATATATATATTATATATTAAATGCATATATATGTATATTATATATGTATATATATATATATATATATATATATATATATATATATATATATATATATATATATGTATATATATATATATATATATATATATATATATATATATATATATATATATACATATATGTATATATATGTATATATATATATATATATATATATATATATATATATATATATATATATATATATATATATATATATCATAAATATATCATATACATATATATATAATATATATATTATATATATATACATATATATATATATATATATATATATATATATATATATATATATATATGTGTTGTGTGTGTGTGTGTGTGTGTGTGTGTGTGTGTGTGTGTGTGGTGTATGTATGTGTGTGTGTATTTAAATATGTATATACATACATACATACACCCATACATAGGTATAATAAGATAAAATATATATATATATACTATATATATATATATATATATATATATATATATATATATATAATATATATATATATATATATATATATATATATATATATATATATATATATATATATATATATATGTATGAATGTTACGTATACATATATATATATATATATATATATATATAATATATATATATATAATATATAATATATATATATATATATGGAAATTGAAGGTAGTGAGATTTCTCTTTTGAATGACAAGCGGAATAATATAAGAGGATATCTATGTTATACACTAGCCTAATTTATTGATTTTAAGTCAATAATTGTATCTATTTTATGTACACGCTAATTATGAATATTACCGAATGAACTCGCGTGAATTCTTCATGAAATTCAAGCTTTGGTTGTCGTGTATTCAGGTGGATGTAATACAGATAAATAAAAGTAAGATTACATTGGTGAATCGGTTATATATATTATATGGAAGTTTTAAGAATCATGAAGTACTGGTTGACGAAATGGATTTTATTTAGACTAATATCCATTAAGTAATATTGCAGTAAGGTCAATAGCAATAACTTCACTGAGCAACTATATCAAAGGTTTTGTAGAAATACCTTCCTCTTTTGTTATCAAAGGACATTCAGAACAAAAGCCCTTGCCATTTTAAAAACAGTAGTATATCCCCATTCATTTTTGTTAGTGAAATACAAAAAAAAAAAAAAAAAAAAAAAATCCATCCCTAATGCCCATTATTAAAAATTTGTACTTCCCAGGAATATCAAATTGCAAAAGAAAGCGGGAAAAGGTCTCTCGTCGAGGTTTTCCAACACATGATTTGCACGAAAAACAGGAAAACATTCATATAAAGGAGACAAAATACATAAGGTTAATTAAAAAACTCGATATCCTCTTCACTCCGCACTCGACCTCGATTCATGGAAAATATTTTCGCCATGTGCTCTCAAGACATCAATTCACGTATTGATAAACTTGCGCAAGAGCCACAGAAGAGATCTCATTAAATTGTGATTAGTAATACTCATAACTGTCATATCCATATTGTGAAAGACTAAAATCATTTGCTTTGCTTATTGATGATTTGAAAGTGGTGCTAAAAATAATTGATTATTAAATGTAATATCTGTACTGTTCCTACACTGTAAGAATTAGGTAGATATTCGACAATTACGGAATTTCAAATTGCAAAAGATAAAGGGCAAAATAAATAAGGAAATTCTGCAGAGTACGTGAGAGAGAGAGAGAGAGAGAGAGAGGGAGAGAGAGAGGTTTTCCAACACATGAGGAGAGCAGAGAGAGAGAAAGAAGAGAGGAAAACCTTCATAAGTAACATCACGACGAAGCATAAGCGTTAATTAGTTATCCAAGGTTAGGGGAGCCAACTCGATACTCTTCACTCCGCACTCGACCTCGATTCATTGGAAAATAACATGTGCTCTCAAGACATCAATTCACGTATTTTGATAAACTTGCGCAAGAGCCACAAAGCATGATCTCTTATTGTGAATTTAGTAATTACTCATAACTGTCATCTCCATATTGCTGAAAGGACTAAATCATTTTTGCTTTTGTATGAATCATGGGATTTGAAAGTGGTGCTAAAAAATAATTGATTTTTATTACCTTAATGTTTGCGATCCTCTTTTTCTGAAAAGTCTACAAAATAAGGGAAGAGTTCTTTCAGTTCGAATGGGGAGAGATTGGGAGAGTGGGAACAATGCAAGATGGAGGGAGAGAGAGAGGGGGGAGGAGGATTGGGGGGGAGGGAGGGAGGGTAGGGAGGGAGAGGGAGAGAGAGAGAGAGAGAGAGAGAGAGAGAGAGAGAGAGAGAGAGAGAGAGAGGGAGAGAGAGAGAGAGAGAGACTACGAGCGAGAATAAGAAAGAAAAAAAGTAAAAGACAGAAAGAGGAAAGAGAGAGAAGGGGGGGGAGGGGGGATTACACAATTATAACGTTGTATAACCTCTCAAGGGTCATGTTATTAATCATTTGTGTAGGAACTCTGGGGCGCTTTACTCTACATTACACTAATAATTTCGGAGTCATATTACCTACTGAATAAAGCTTTAATAACGATGAGTTCAAGGGTCACTTTTCACTCTATATGATTTACTTGTTGACTAGAATACTAAAATAAGTATCAGCGGTAGCTGGAAAAAGGGTAATATCGAAGCAAAAATCTATCAAATACATTACTGATAAGGAAAATAATTAAGATGATGAAATACACACACACATACACAACAAACACAAACACTGCACACACACACATACGCGCGCGGACGAAACAACACATCACACACACACACACATTACACACACACAACACACACACACACACACACACACATAGATATATATATATATATATGTTTTACATGTTGAACACGAGGATTAACTAAAACCGGAAACTCCGGCAGCCAGCGCTTTCCTATTACCATTTTAATAAGGCCCCCACCCCGTCTAGATCTTTCACCTTGCACCTTGTACACGTCACCTTAAGCAAAGAAAAAAGAAGAAAATAAGATTAAAGGACTTTGCATAACAAAGAGTCACCTCAAAGCTCCCGACACCTTATCAAAGTGTTGTTTTACTTATCTTGTAGATTGATAATTTCAGGTTACTTTATAGCATTAGCAACCGCTGATGGAGTCCTTTGTCCCTTAAGTGGTGGGGCGAGATACCCAACACTTTGCTCACGAGATGCTGGGATATAATTTGGGAATGGGAGAAAATGGGAGGAGAGAGGAGAGGAGGAGGAGGAGGAGTAGAAGAAGGAGGAAGGAGGAGGAGGGTAGGAGTAGGAGGAGGATAGTAGGAGGACGGGGGAAGGAGGAATTAGACGGGGTAGGAGGGGAGGAGGAGGAGGGAGGAGTGGGAGGAGGAGGAGAGGAGAGGAGAGAGGGAGAGGGAGAGGGAGAGAGAGGAGAGGGAGAGGGAGAGGGAGGGGAGGAGGAGGAGGAGGAGGAGGAGGAGGAGGAGGGAGGAGGAGGTGAAAGGTGGCTGTCGCTGTCTGAGAGCCCTCGCGTTAATTCAGCTGGGAGGGAACGGTAATGGAAATGGTAGTGGTCATGGTAAGAGCAAAGTTAATGGGAAAAGTACTAATGGGCATGGTGATGGCTTTTATTTGCATAAACTTGCTACTGTCTCCTCTGTTCTCAATTGCTAATAGACTACTGGCAGAGTTCAGTGCGTAATAAAAATAAAGCGACAGGGAGAAGAGAGATTAATTATAGCGATAATCATCATTACGAAATACCAATAATAATCCTAATGAGGGCAATGGTGATGACACTAATGATAACTATGATTAAGAAGACATGTTAATCATGTTGATAATACTCATAGGAATAATTACAAGAAATGCTGTAAACAAATTGTGTTTATTGTAAGATGAGGACTTGATCATATAGCCTTTCGTTTAGGATAATAAGTGGCAGTAGTAACAGCAGTAATAACAATAACACCAATAACTATTAATGAAAATTAAAATCAATGATGGCACATAACACCTACCATTAAAGGTAAAAAGCTTTCTACTCTTTACTGGTACTTTTATTACCGCCAGCACCAGCAGCTGGAAGCACCTTCACCATGTTTAACTAGATTTTTCAAATATACAAGAAAGCAAAAAGTAATATTCCTTTTTTCCCTGTTCTATCAGTAACATTTATCCATATTCTGTCCTTATCCCTCTTTCCCCCTTTCATCTTCTTACTAATCCTCCGATTCCCGTCCTTATCTTCCTTTTTCTTATCATCTACA
>NW_020871232.1:699911-702411 GCF_003789085.1 Penaeus vannamei
TCCGTTATTTTTATTTACGGGCAAACTCACAACACTAGCCCGAGGCTAGTGTTGTGAGTTCCTTTAGTCGTCTATTTAATTTATAAGAACCGAACAACGGCTACAGGTTCATGTTTTATATAATAGTGCATTTTTGTGAATGCTGTGTATTTCACAAAGTAGTGTTTTGTTTGATTATTTTATCTGTTTGGAAATAATATTCCAATATTTGAATTGAAAGTGTTCGATCTTATATTGAAATTCAGATAATTCCTCTGTATCAACAATTTACGTATATATTTGCATTATTCTGTGCCTGTGCTGCATGTAAATACTGTAAATATATTTGATTTCTATATATTTTTCTATCCTTTGAAATCCTGCTCTGAAAATTGAATGGGATGTTTAATCACACTAATATCTGATTCAAAGCATTTCCTTTATTCAAATAGTTTACACATGCATTTCTTTTGGTGTTATTTTGTATATTTTCCTGTTATGAATATATTGTATGATAAATGATTTACAGGTTGGATCGCTATCCTATCACTTCAGTAAAGGTGGATGCGACACATCGCATATTATTACCCAACAGCGACTGTGTGTGTGTGTGTGTGCGCGCGCGCGTCTGTACGTGTGTGCGTACGAGAGAGAGAGAGAGGGGGACAGAGGAAACGAGTGAGTGAATGTGTGTGTGTGTGTGTGTGTGTGTGTGTGTGTGTGTGTGTGTGTGTGTGTGTGTGTGTGTGTGTGTGTGTGTGTGAGAGAGAGAGAGAGAGAGAGAGAGAGTCTAAATGAGAATGAGGAGGGGGGAATGAATGAGTGAGAGAGAGAGAAAGTTTAAAAGCGAAAGGTTTAAGGTGTGCTTTAAAAAAAATGAAAGAGCGAGAGAGCGAGAATAGCAAGAACACGGAATATGAAAGAGATGGAAAAGAGAGAAAAAAAGGAATAGAAAAAAGGAAGACGAGGAGGAGGCAAAGGGCGGTGGGTGCTTTCAAAGCCTTAGTGCAGGATTTTCCCGTTAGAGGGCCTAAGTTTCTACCTCCAGTATGTAAATTCTTCTCCCGATAGACTATTGGTATGCATTACCTCGGTTCAGAGTTTGCCGACAGAGGAATAAGAGGAATAATTCTTAATTCATCTAAGATTTTCTTTTTTCAGGATATGATTTATGGGAGAGGTGACATAATCTGGTCTGAATGTTAATTTTTATGTTTCGTTTTTTTGCTATTTTTGGTTGAGTTTCGGTAAAGATTTTTAAGAACATAGCTGTTTCTTTCTCTCTCCCCCCCCCCCCTCTCTCTCTCTTTCTCTCTCACTCTCTTTCTTTCATTTGGTATTTTCATGACAATGCGTGCAAGTAAAATTTTGTTCTATGGCCCATAAGAAAATGCATACGACTCTGCATAAGTCTGCGAACGCGTGTATTTCATCCATAAAATAAAGTTTTGATGAAGCTTTACATTTCAGATTGACATACTGAACCTGGAAAGCACCCTAGTTGTTTATTGATACTAAAACTCCACACAGACTCTGGGCTTACACTCCCAAATATGGCATAAATAATTTTGTTTGAATTTTGAGGCTTGGACGATGCTTTTGAAAGACATAGCTCATCTTTTTTTTAACCGAATCCTTTTGGAATAAAGTAGATGTAGGAATTATTAGGAGTATTTATGAGGTTAGATAATGATTAAGACAATTTCCTTTGTTTTACTAGTATAATCATCGTCATCGTCATTATCATCATTTCATTATTATTTGTATCATCATCATCGGCGTCGTCACTATTTTATGATGATGATTATTATTATCATCTTTATTATTATCATTAGCATAATTGTTAGCAATATTAGTTTTATTATCATTATCATTACTGATGTCACCATCATTATCATTTTAATTACCATATCATTATTTTCATGACCAAATTCACAATCAATAAGGAGTAAAAATGATTCAAAACTCATTAGCTTTGTTACATAAAAGCATTCTCATGCAGCACCACCATAATCATAACCATCACCAGTGTCATCAATATTGTCATATTCTTCATTGCAAGCATCATCCTTATCACCTCTGTTTTTTTTATGATCAACAGCATTAGCATCACAAGTGTAGGATTTAAGATGTTCGGAAAGGCTTAGGGGGTGTAGTAATGTAAAGCCAAAAAATCAAAGTGTAAAGTGTGGACCATCCTACACGAGAAGTCTTCATCAATTTAACTGAAGTGAAAAAAGACGGTTTCAAGTAAACTGCGGCACTCTTGTACTATCACAGTTTCCGTATGGGCAAACGGTACACATATACGTCATATTTAAGTCATATAAGTCATACGTCATATAATGTACATACATTATTTCAGCCGACCATTTAGTACCGCTTTCAGTACTTTTCTATGTACACTGGTGCCTAAACTATACATATATTTCCTTATAGCGTATATTATTTTCTTGAAGGGGCACAGTTTATCACTTTATGTGGGTGGGGCTTGGTTTTCCATCGACCATCGTCCTCATTA
>NW_020871232.1:704911-707411 GCF_003789085.1 Penaeus vannamei
TCTTAGACAGGACAGTAATTTAGTTAAGTTGCTGATTAGTGTGTCTAGCATGGTTAAACCTCTGTAGCATGTCATGAATATATTATCACAACACGCAAGTTTGCTCAGCACATTGGCATATATGAATATATATGTTCAGATTGTGTGGGAGTGTATTTGTCTGTATTAATGTGTACGTTTCTGGTTTGAATGCATATTGCAATATAAGCAAATGTATATGTATTCATTTGGTTGTATGTTAATATATGTTTACATGCATTGCACACACACACACACACACACACACACACACACACACACACACACACACACACACACACACACACACACACACACACACACACACACACATACATGCATATATACATATACTTATATAATATAAATGCACATACACACACACACACATTAAAAGAAAATATGCGAAGTAGTTTCATCCTGCTGAAATTTAATATTTAGCTATTTCCCCTACTTAGCCCGACGAGCACAATCAAAGCAGATTAAATCTTCAGCGAAAAAAGTCTGTTCGAAAGAGGCTTAAAGTAATATTCTTTGCGAAAGCTCAATGACGGATTAATCTCTGAACTAATTAAACAATTTCGCGGCCTGAACAACAGGTGTGCCCCGAATAAGGTCTCACCCCGATAAGGTAGAGTCTTTGAGGCGACTTAAAAGGAAGTTGTACTATGAAATGTTTAAGTATGTATACATATCCTTACAGGTTTGCATGTACTGTATTTGACGTGGATAGTATATCTATGGTTGCTTTTTCTTACATGAATGTCAAAACTATTTTAATGTAGATTATTGTTGTCATTGGCTTATTGCTATTGTTGTTTTAATTCATTGTCGTTAATGTCTTAATGTCACTATTATCATGATTGCTATCACCATGAATAATATCAACATTCTGTTTAATGTTGTTCAATCTGACACCCTATATGTACTCCTCTTTTATTGCAGATAATATTAAAATATATCGTTAACATAAATCACTATTTAACTCCATCCTATTCAACTACAAACATGTCTGGCCACACCATTCACTGATCGAAAGAATGCTTGCCCTATTTATGATTTTGCGAAACTGAACGCTTTGGCAATTTGAGTCAGCATTCAGTATTCCGGTCAGCGGTTTTCTGAATTTCCGACATCATTAAGTATCCTTTTAATAGCTTTCCAAATTCCCGTATATCCCACGCCATTTTGTAATCTTATTGTTAACTTTCCGAATTTTCAACTGCCATCTCGTATTCTTATTAAAAAACTTTCCGTATTTCCGAATGTCCAATGTCATTTGGTATTCCTGTCAATATTTACCGAATTTCTAAATTTTTGACGCAATTTAGAAAAAAAATCCCTTATTTCCGAATTCCCGGTACCAAAACTCATTACAACTGAAAACATCCCAGATTTCCGAAATTGGGACACCATTTAGCCTTCGATTTCGAGATTTCTGAGAGTCTGCAATCCCCACATATCCCCGACAGCCAACAGGGGAAAAAAACATATGACCTCTTTTGCGAGAGGCTGTAACTCTGGACGTGGTTAAGAGGCGACATTAACATGTGATGAGGACATAGGACGAGAGAGGCTGGCATTAATCCCAAAATAACTGGCGGAAACATCGACAGCGGAATACCAATGAGAAAGGGTGGGGGATGTTTATGGCTCAGTGGCTTTGTTTACTTGTTAGAATGTCGTGTTTATATTTCTCAGATATGAAGTATATTTTGGTAATAATAACATAGCAATAATGATATTAATATTAATAATAATAATAGTAGTAGTAGTAGGAATTTTAGTTATAATAATGATAATAATAACAATAATAATGAATATAATAATAATGATTGCAAGAACATTTATATTTATTATCATTACAACAACAATAACAATTATTGGCAGTACAGCAAAAATGATTATTATTAGTATTTCAATACAAGTGTGTGTGCATATGTATATGTAAACATATACAAAATTACCAAGCAATTTACAAGAACCGACACCAAAATAAGGAACTTTGATACGTATCCGAAACATCTGAAATCAAAAAGCCGTTGCGTAACACAACAAACAGAACACATAATCATACAGAGATTCACTTCTAAATTTAATGGACCGGAATTTTTAAAGTTTCGCCATTTTATTTGTATTAGTTCTTTGTTTATTATTATTATTATTCGCATTTCCCTGTTTCTGCATTAATTAAATTCATAGTCATTATTACCAATGATATCATTATCCTCATTATCCTCCACGTCTTCCTCAATATGAACACCAATATCATCACCATCATTCCCATAACGAAAAGATATGCCATAGGATTCTGATCCAAGTTATTTGAGACCTGCAAACACAAATCAAAGATCCCTCACCAATGAATGATATCCTCACTTTCGCAGCTGAGCCTCCCTTCTCAGGTCAGTAATCACATGCAAACATCATGCACGCTTGCAATTCTGTGTTATTGACACTAAGAAATTAAGCTGATGTTGCT
>NW_020871232.1:752411-774911 GCF_003789085.1 Penaeus vannamei
GGAGCGGAAGTGCTCGACTTTCCTGAAGAGTGAAATACGGTAGAATTTACATGTACACACAAATATTTGCCTGAATGTTCTTCTCATTTTATGGTGTATATATGTATGTGTACACATATATAACTATATTGTATAAATTATATGTACTATATAACTATTTGTGATTACATATTAATATATATCATTTATATATATATTTATTATGTATAAATGCATATATCTAATATGTGTGTGTGTTGTAAATACACACATATAAATATACATCTACTGTATGTTTACATACACACACATATATATATGTGTGTGTGTGTGTGTGTGTATATATATTTATATATATATATATATATATATATATATATATATATATATATATATATATATATATATATATATATACATATATATATATATATTTATATATATAATATATATATATATATATATATATAAATATATATATATATATATATATATATATATATATATATATATATATATATATATACAGAGAGAGAGAGAGAGCAGTGTTACCAGAATAGGCGCAAATGCGATAGATCTAACGCATTTACATCTGAAACAACGCTTGGATTACATATTTAGTGGCTAGCGCACATTTCAGTGCATATTTGTTCAGTTTCGTGCATTTTCCAGCGCATTACTGGGGACTGTACATGGAGAATATTTAAGGGTAGATGGACTATAACTGCAAGTCAGTTATTTCGTATTATACGTGAACAGTTCGTACACTGATCCTAGTTTTGGAGATCAATATCAAGTTGCATTAACTGTTATTTTAATTCCCACCTTAAATGCTGAGATTGAGAAACACATCCGTCAAATCAACTCTATGAAAAACATTCATTTCCAAATCTGTCAATGCCCTTCTTGCTGTGAGAAGTGTCGTTATTCCAATCAACTCCCAGAAGACACTGATGCAAACACTTAATCAGTTTATAGTGAAACATCAAGAACTACTTGACTGCAATGTTCGCCACAGCTCGAAGAAGGGAGTGAAGATGATAACCAGCTATAGGATTCTTTATTTTTTCTCTTAAATAAGAGTAACTAACTATTGATTGTTGTAGAGCTCATTATTTTGTAGAATACGGTAGGCTTGTAATTAGAAAGAAAATAAACGGTAGAAGGACACGACAATTTTTTTTAACGCATTTCACACCCAACTCTAGTGATTTTACTGATCGAGAGAGACGATAGACAAATACATAGACATAAAGGGTACTAGAGACAGAGATGAAACAAACACAAAATTAAGACACCACCCGAGACAGAGAAATCATACCTTCAAATAGTCATAGTATCTGTCGTTCCCAATCTCTCTGTCTTTGCAACCTTCTTTTGTACTCTCAATAATCCCACAGAATAACGACAGTCAGCTTGATCTAATCTTGAAAAAAAAACTTGCTGAATTCTAAGAGTAATACGTTTGATAGATACAGCTGTGATAGCCGCAGCTGTAAAACTGTCGATATATAACGAAAGCCAATTCCATTACCGTTATTTTGCTATGTAAATATACATAATAAAATGGACTAATACTAATGATAATATTGAACATGATAATATAATTGATAGTAAAATGATACTTAGTATTGTTTTAGTAACAACAGTAATGATATTTATAATATCAAAAATAGAGCTACAAATAGCAAATATTGATAAAAGAAACAGCAGTGAAATTAAACACTTTATAAGGCTACACTCTCTAACAAAAGAGCTGGCATAGCTCCACTCACTAAAGTGAAGACAGTCTATCCATCTGCACGCTTTGTATCTCATGAATGTTCGGAATATTTCAAGTGAATTCCTCTGACGTTCTGTCTTGGAAGAAGATAGTTTAGAGAAATGTAAGCGGGTATAGGATATTTCCTCGCGAATAGAGTGCCGCTCATTCCACCTGTGTATTAACTTGGTAATTATTAAAGGATTGGAGAGACAAGATGTACATTTCTTGTAATAAATGCATAGAGAATATATATGTAAGCATGTGAACAAATATATCTCTCTTATATATGTATATTTACATAGGAATATATAGATATAGAAATAGATATCCGTTGTTTCCAACCTTTGTGCATTCGCCAATACAACGGAGCCCTTGATATAAATATTTTATTATATCTTTTGTAATATTAAACTTTCTGTCGAGCTTTATGCACATAGTCCTGCAACTTTTCTTAAATCTATAGAATCATACTTTATTATAAACACAAACAAGTAGCCAACAAATTGACCTACGATATGGATAGGCCTCAAAGTATCTTCCCCAGCTCTCATTTACTTTATTATCTGGCGCCTGTTTTCCAGATATCTTAATTTGCCTCATCAGCTTCTTACTTACCCTACTTATCCTATATAGCCATTAGCCTCAAATGGTTCTCACTTGCTCTACTCATTTTATATAACCTACCTTTGTTTATCAGAGGCTCTCATACCAATACTGAGTGTTTATATGCATTAACTGCCTAAACCTCATTTGTCTCACCTATAATTTGCTTTCAGTAATAACCTTACTTATCTGATGTTCCCATAATTTTCTTATTTCCTACTCATTACTTGATGATCGTTTGGTTTACATGCACTAATTTACTTGGCGTTCTTAAACTTTACTTACTTAATACGGTTTATCTTACCTAACAGAGGCTTTGCCGCACAGATATTGATCTAGTGGCCTATTTTCTTCTTATTTTTTTACCTGTCGTTTTCTTTTCTTTTTTTCTTACTTCTCCATTATCTTGTCTTGTTCACTAATGTGGCACTATTTTCTATACTTTGCACTCTACTCCTCTTACTTCATATTCACTCTTATTACTTAGCATTCGTTTTACTAACCTAGCACTTGCACACTACTTATCTGACATTCACTTGCAATACTTACCTGGCACTTAATTGCGCTACTTACCTGACACTTGCCTTACCTACCTGGCTCTCATGTCCCTACTTACCTGACACCAATTTCCCTTACTTTGCATATTTGGCACTCTTCCCTTATTTATCTTATATACATACTACCTACCTGGTACTCAGTTGCATTACTTTCCTGACAATCATTTGCCTTACTTATTTGGCACTCACTTGCCTTACTTACCAGGCAGTCACTTGCTTTACTTACCTGGCACTCACTTGCCTTACTTACCTGGCACTCACTTGCCTTACTTACCTGGCACTCACCTGCTTTACTTACCTGGCACTCACTTTCCTTACTTACCTGGCGCTCACTTTCCTTGTTTACCTGGCATTCACTTGCCTTACCTATTTGGTACTCACTTGCTTTACGTACCTGGCACTCATTTACCTTACTTACCTGGCGCTCACTTGCCTTACTTAGCATTCATTTGCCTTACCTGGCGCTCACTTGCCTTCCTTACTTGGCATTCACTTGCCTTACTTACCTGGCTTTCACTTGCATTATTTACCTGACACTTGCCTTACTTGGCACCTACTTGCCTTACATAACACTCACTTCCCTTACTGACTTGGCACTCACTTTACTTACCTGGCGCTCACTTCTTATATTTACCTGGCATTCCCTTGCCTTACGTACTAGGCACTCAATTGCCTTACCTTACCTATTGCTCACTTGCCTTACTTACCTTGTGCTCACTTGCCTGACCTAGCTGGTGCTCAATTGCCTTACCTGACACTTACTTGCTTCACCAAGCACCTACTTGCTTTACTTACCTGGCACTCCCTTGTACCTGATGATCATTTTAAATAATTTACATGGTATTATTAACTTTACGTATTCACTCTACCATGCACTCACCTTACCTGGCATATGCACGTTACTTATCTTACATCCTTAACGTTCTCTTAACTTATCTGACGGTTATTTGTCCTGTTTACCTGGCAATCACGGCATCTATTTTATTAACTTGACATTCACATACTTTATCACCTCGGACTCAATTTCTTTATACAGGGACTCATTTACTTCCTAACCTTGCAATCTCTTGCTATACTTACATTGCATGACTTACCTTATTCTAATTCCCCTTCTAAGTGCGGCTTATAAATCTTAAAGAACGCCAGTGACATCCATGACTAATATTCTCATGTAGATGTCTCCACACGAACGCAAAAAAGAAAAAGAAAGTCTGTGTAAGCTCCATTTACCCAATTGTAATAGAAGTTTCTTGAAGTGGCTTATATATTTTTTTACAAGACAAACGCCTAGTACATTGGTTTTGAAACTTTTTTCCCGCAAGGCATCACCAACCCTCGAACGTAATCGGGGGTGACATGAGCAAAGACTAAGCATTGGGGATAGATTCACTTTTAAACCCGTGCGCCATGTGGCAAGAGCACGAACAGTATTAGTTTTCTTTTTCTCTATATATAAAAAGGAGAGCCATTAATATTACCATTCATCAGAAAACGATGACTTTTTCTCTATTTTATAAAGAAGATATATACAAATGACAATCCCAAAATCTGCATAACTAATTAAATCGAATATCAATTCTAAAGTAAAATGTAAAAATCAAGACACTTGCAAACTGGTGTTTTGAACTTTGAAGTTTGCATTCTTATTAGATAATAGGAACCAATTTTGAGGACATAAAAAGGCAAACATATGGACATATGAACAGTATCATCTAGAACTGACTCGCTGACAATAGTAGTACAGTCCCATTAGACTTCTTCCTAATGTATTTCTTAAAAATTACTCTCCAAACAGATCTTGGGTCTTGATGGAAGGTGTAGCATGTACAAGAGACTTTTAATTATTAATTAGTCACGCTATCTGTGAGACCCAGCGATTTTTTTTTTTTTTTTTTTAGTATTACCTATTCTTTGTACTTTAATGGAAAATAAAAATAATAACAAAGACCAAAAATTCTTGTCTGTAGCTTTTCTTACTTTTTTTTTCGTTGCACATGATTATTGTACTTTCGAAATTCAGTATATTTGCAAAACATACTCATTACTAGTGAGTAATCATTAACTCCAATGAATTGTAAATTTGGTAGCGAGTTTCCATGTGGGTCTAGTATATTTAAGGCCATGGAGCTAGGGTAATTAAATTGAACCTGTAGTCACAATATAAAGCAGAATAAATTATCTGGCTGGCTAAAACGGCAAAATGAAAAGGATATCCGTATTATACATTTATAATTCATTTGCCAATTTATTTATTTTAGAATTTAAGTAATTTACAAGACAACGCACCATACACCAGCTCGTTAAAACAGAAGCAACCCGGCATTGTACGGGAAACTCCTGGTAACCAGATAATTATTCAAAAACAGTGTCGATACATACCTCACTTATCTCTTTATAGAACGCCCTGGCTTGGCATTTTAAACTGTTTCTGCTTATTACGCATTTTATCTCGATATTTTTGAAGTGTCTGGGAAGCTTAAAATGTGGTTACACACACACACACACACACACACACGAAAGTGAAAAAATGCACCTTGTGAGAAAATGGAGAAACGTAAGAGAAAACGAGCGAAAAAAAGGTGAACTAGTCGACGAGCAAAAGGCGGTAATGGCAAGCGTGGGACATAAGGCAAGTTGTGTATGTTGCGTATATTAGTAGTGTAGAAGTGAAAGTAGATCATAGAAACAGGAGTTAGAGGATATAAAGCGCCATATGGTTTCTATTAAGACTACTACCGTCAGGGAAACAGGCGGCCAGAAAGTCTGTGGGATGATCCGCCTGAAGCTAAGGGAAATTCATTACATGAATAATATTCTCTCTCTCTCTCTCTCTCTCTCTCTCTCTCTCTCTCTCTCTCTCTCTCTCTCTCTCTATATATATATATATATATATATATATATATATATATATATATATATGGTATTTAAAGATAATTGCATATAAGGATAGATACAAGTTTAATAGCATAAATATGTAATCTTACGCATTAATCATATTCTTAAACGTTGGTGTGATAATTGTAGTACATGCGAATATTTGTGATTTTTTTTTCACTCATTTTACATTTCTTTCCTTTTCTTTTACTGATTATTTTCTAATAACTTGTAAGATGGGGGGAAAAGTGTGTTTGTAGAGAGAGATAATGTGTGTGTGTGAGAGAGAGGCAAGGAAGGTCCAAGTAAATAAATAGTTAAGTTCTTTCAGAACTTCATTGATATAAAGTTACATGGAAAGTAACGAGATATATGATGCACTAAAGGACTCAGCTATTTCCACATTTTTTCATTAAGCTGATGCTAATTGTAATGATAGTGTCGACGAAGACGATGATAATAGCGAGAATTGCGATGGAAATACATGTATTACGACTCTATATTGATAATGAGGAAGATAATACAGATGGATATATTGACTATGATACTGGCAAAATTATATATAGGTTTTACCATTGATAGCATAGACAGATATATTAGTAACAGCAATTTCACTGTGACTTTACTAATGGATATTTCGAACAAAAATCTTAGTTATAAGGCTAAAAGTAGGTCGGAACCTCATTTCTATATACAATCAATGCATTCTCTTTCTCTGGTTATCTGTCAATCTGTTTGCTCCCTCTGTTGGATGACAGAAATTATTTCTACTTTTCTATTACTTAAACGTGGAAAAATAAACGAATGATCAAAGATTTGATGATGGTGGTTGGGATAATGAATGTAATGATAAAAGTAGGGTGTTACTACTACTGATATTAATAGAACTACGATCTGCGCCTACTAATGATAATAATAATAATAATATTAATAAAACTAATGACAATGATAAACTTCATAAATAATAATAATGATAACAACAATGATATTGATTAGTTAATGATGATAATGATGATGATAATGGTAATGATGACGAAATAATGATAATAGTAGTAACGATGAATAACAATAGTATTGCTGGTAATGGGGGTAATGATAATATAGTAATTTCAATGCTGATATTGATGATAATAATGAGAATAATTGAAGTAATGACAGTGACAACGGTAGGAATGATAATGAGAGAAAAAATTATAATGATAACAATGATAATAACAATAGCATGATAATACCTGACAAACTGGCAGATGTTCCAATGATTTCTTTAAAACTCGGTATTTGATTTGCATGACATCTGTAAGTCATATAAACACTGAAACTGTAATAAAAATGTACGTTCTCGGAGTCAAATGAAATTTATTCTGGATGGAACAATGTGACCAAGTTTGAAGAACAAAATTGGAAAAGAGAGAGGACAAGAGCAATAGTGTTTAAAAGCGAGAGTGAGAGAGAGAGAGAAGTATACAGTGAAATACAAAGAAAGAGATAGAAGAAAGGAAAAGAAGAGGCAAGAAAAGTAAAGAAAGGAAAGAAATGTAAAGAAAGGAAGGAAAAGAAAGCAAGAGATATCGAAAAAGTAGAAAAAGAAAAAAACAGGAGAATGAACACCGGGCAAATAGTGAGGGGGAGAGATAGAGAATGTAAATAACAAAATAAATCGATGGTTGTTCGATGGAGGGTTACCTCACAACGTTCCAGGATTAACAATATTTTCCGCAACCTGTCAATTCCCTGTCTCTCACCTGCCTGTTGGAGTTTTTCCCTCGTGCATTCATCTTCGTTCGTTTCAATGCTCGTAAAATCTTACAATCTCTCTTCATATTTTTTCTTTCTCCTTTTTTTTTTTTTTTTTTTTTTTTTTTGAGGGGACAGAGTATAAAATGGTTGAATTTCACGCTGTTCATATTGATAAAATATACTATTATATATTGAATAATAAATTAGTGTACTAATTAGTACAACGACGTTTAATCATAAACTTAAAAATACATTAGAGTACTAAGGGTTACACTTAAGGGAGACAGAAAGAGAGAGGGAGGGAGAGAGAGATAACTGAAAGTAAAACAAAAAATGAATTACAAAACAAGAGAGAATGAGAAAGAAAACACGGAATAATTGAGTGTGACGTAAAAAATATAAAACCAGGTGAGATTGAGACCAAGAGAAAATGAGAAAGGTATATAACGAATATGAGCGTGTACGAAAGAGAAAGGTGGTGAGAATATGAGGAAAATGGAAAGACAGATTGAGTGAGAATATGAGGCAAAGAGAAAGACCTATTAAGAGCGAAATCAAGATAAAAAGAAAAATATATAAATAGCGAAAATGGCAAAGAAACACAGAGTATGGTGAGAGTGAGAAAGAGAAAAACACGTTACGATTGAGAGAGAAGAGATGAACAGAGAAATAGAACGTTATGCAGTGAATCAAACCGACAGAAAAAAAGGAGACGTAAGAAATGTGATAAAAACAGAGAAGCGGATAGTGAATGCGAGAAAGAAAGAGGACATAACAAATGAGAGCAAGGGAAAAAGAGAAAGACATATTGCGTGTGAAAACGAAAGACACTTTGCAAATGAACGCGAGAGAAAATGTGAGAAGAAGAGAGGAAGAGAAAACAAGGAATTTTAGAGAAAGAGTGGGAGACATACAACGATTAAGACCGAAATAAGAGGGATAACATGTAATGAGTAAGAGTGAGATAGAAATAAAAAATATAATAAAAATATAAGAAAATAAGAAAGAGAAAACACACAAGTAAGAGAGTGAGAGAAAGAAAAAGACAAATTGCGATAGAGGCCGAAAGAGAACGAGTAAAAAGATATAACTTATGAGAGCGACGGAAAGACATTGCAAGCAAGAGTGAAAATATATAAAGAACGACATGACGCAAGTGGAAGTGAGAGAGAAAGAGGAAGCCACACTGCGAAAAGGAGAAAGAAAGAGAAAGAGGTATGAGTAAAAATGAGAGAAAGAGTGAAAGACGTTGAACAAGTAGGAGGGAGAGAGAAAAAGAAAAACACTCTGCGAATGGAAGAAAGAGAGAAAAAGCACAACGAGTAAGATATAACAGACGAAGAAAGAAACAACAACAACAAAAACATGGAGCGAAGTAAAAGCGAGCTATTCGTCAACCGCGTCCAGCCCTCACCCCTTAGCCCTTAGCCCCCGACCGCCCGGTGGCAGCCCTGGACATCAATCACAGGTGAGGCGAGACACGGGGACCCTGCCTGGCACCCGATGGGAACCGCGATACAATTCACTCCTTTTTGGACAGATGTGGGAGAGGTTGGAATAAATAGAATGAGGATGCCTGCGATTATGCTGGTGAGGGTGATGATTGTGGTGATTGTGTTAATTCCGATTGTGATGTTGATTGTGATTGTGATTGTGATGGTGTGATGTGATTGTCGTGAATGTGATGGTGATGATTGTGGTAATTCCGATTGTGATGGTGTTGATTGTGATTGTGATGGTGCTGGTGGTCATTGTGATGGTGATGATTGTGACTGTATTGGTGGTGCTGATGATTCCGCTGGTGTTGGTTTGCTGATGATTATGATTGTGACTAATGATAATGAGGAGCTGACAAATGTTCACATCTCACCACACCTTGTCAATTTACCCTAAACCTTACTGTAAGATAGGATAAATCCGTAGAAGCGAGAGATCCTTCAGACTTCAAAAGCTTAAGAACCCTTCGCAAAGAATCACATGACAAAAGAACCCACATGCCTTGGTTGACCTTTATAATAAAGACACCCTGTCCAGGTTCCAGAAAACGTGACTCTCCAACCCTGGACAACTGCTGCGGAGACCGCGCCAGTTGTCTTACAGATGAGAGGGGAGAAGAATTTGTGTTTCCTTGTGTTTTCTTTCTGATCTGTATGAAAATGAATAGATAAATGGGTGAGAAGATGGGATAGATGAAAGACTTGAAGGGGCAAGATTGAAAAGAAAATGGAGAGGGAGAGAAAGAGAGAGAGCAAAGGGAAGAGAAATGCAGAATGGGTGAGTTAGAGATGAAAAATAAATAAATACATAGATGGACATATGAAAGAGGGAAAATGAAGAGACATAGAAAGAGAGGAGAGGAAAGAGGTAAGAGAAATAAAGAGATTGTGAGTTAGAGAAAGATCAATCGATAGATAGAGGAAGCGAAAGAGAGAGAAAGGACAGGGAAAGTAGATGAAAGAGGGGATAGGAAAAGCTAAAATGGAAAGAGATACAAAATACAACGGCTTTTCCCTCACACCCAGAAAAGGTGCAGCGATCGGGGCTTGTTTGTCCTTTCACTACCTACATTGCAAACTTTTCGCCACGAGGTATGATTTCTAGTATCTATCTCCTAAATTATTTATATCCTGATTAATTAAGGTATCACTGTTTGTTCACGTATCTATTATTTTTATTATTTATTCGTCAATGCATATAATATTCAACTTAATTATATCTCTTATTTATCATTTCTAATGTGTATTTATTCATCTTTCATTCTACCTGTCAATCACCACGTAAAGTATACATCATTTTTGACCTAATATTTATGATATGAATGCCACAGGGAAGATTTTTATATCGTATGTGGATAACGGTCGACAGTTCTTGAAAATTCAGCAATAACACACTCGGAAAGCAGAATTAAAAATTAATTTAAAAAAGTTAAATAAAAGGAAAACCCTCGAAGTGTTTATCTAAGAAAATAAAGAAGGCGGGATAGAAAAAAAAGATGGATGGGCGAGACCAAAAGAGAAGAGATAAATTCGGTGCGACAGCAAGAAATAGGAAATTTGTTTAATCCAATATTCTGAAGGAATAAATCTCTCTCTGTTTCTGTCCGTCAGTTTGTTTCTGTCAGTCTATTTGCCACTGTCTGGCAGTGTTTCTCTCTCCCTATCCCTCTATCTATTTATCTATCTATCTATATCGATCTACCTGTTGATCTCTTTCTCTTTCTATCTCTCTATCTCGATCTATCTATCGATCTATTTCTTTCTCTTTCTTTCTCTTCCCTACTCTCATTCTCTCTCTCTCTCTCCCTCCTCCATTCTCCCCCCCCCCCCTCTCTCTCTCACGTATTACATTCCTTATCTATTTAAGGAGTCTTATCGCCTGGGGTCTTAACCCACTATTAAGTTACTTTCTTCCTCGACTCTTGCCCTTTCAGCCTGGAGATGAAAGGCTCATGAAAGCACATAAACAGAGGCGTCAAGAGCAAAGATAAGGTTAGGACTAGCTTGTCAAACACGCGTAAATTAAATGACGGCAGCGTAATGAGGTCTTCAAATGCGTAATTACTGGCGAAATGAAAGCTGGAGGAGTTTGAAGAGGAGAAAAAATAAAGAGAAAAAAAAGAAGAGGGAATGTATAGTGCTGTTGATCTTGTTATTGCGAGAGGAGACACTTTTAGGAACATAATGGACATGAAATATGAGTTGTTCATGCATCAGCAATAAATATGAATAATGCAGTAATGTCACTTGTTATTCAACAAATAAGTACTTACTGTTTGGATGCATTTTTCAGCTGACTATAAAATGTATAATTGTATTGAAACATTTCCACTTGCATAATATATATATATATATATATAATATATAATATATATATATATATATATATATATTATATATATATATATATAATATATATATTATATATATGGCATGGAAGCTCATAACCTTTAAATATGCCTTTTAAATCTCTGCTCGCCTTAATCAAGTTTTTGGGGTAATATATATATATATATATATAATATATATATATATATTATATATATATGTATGTATGTATGTATGTATGTATGTATGTATGTATGTATGTATGTATATATGCAACCATTAGACAAAAATGAGTTTTACAACATTTGAATATTTTTCCATGACACGCTTCCGAGTCACATTCTGAGTCGGCGGTAAAACACATTAACGGAATTATTGTTCAAAACATTATCTATTCCCAAATAGGCACATGATGCCAACGCTGTATTATAATTCAGGGGTAACGGAGAACAACAGATTTTAGGATGTTTCAACTCTGCCCAACTTCAATCGTAGGTAAATAAAGTGAAATATTATACCAAGAAAAATAAAGATTTACCGTTCGACCCTAGCTGAAACGTAACTAAACTAGCATAATGATAAAAGAAAATTGCTCATTTTCCGTTTAACTAAAGTCCCAGGTACAGTACCCTTACTTACCCGCCACAGTGCGAATTGATATTTTACCTGTCAACGAAACTAATCGACAGAAATATAAGAGAGAGAAAGAAAAAAAAAGTTTTGCCTCATACGAACACCAGATATGTGCATTTGTTCCATCAAATAAATGCATTTGCTCTACGTGTGTGTGTGGGGGGGGGGGGCCACTGTATCATACTCATAGATCATATATGTTGTTTTTTTTCTTTCTTTCTTTCTTTTTTGTGTGTGTGTTATTCGCTTAATATGTATTAAAATTATTGATATCTCTACCATTTTAGCTTTTTATCTTCCCATAGATTAGTTTCTTATCCGATTTTGTTGACAATCCATCATTAAAAACAAAGAAAATAAAGCTTAATACACGTGTGGTGATTTTTAAAAAATAACATTCACATTAACTATGAAGATAACTCGGATGACATTGACATATCATTTCAATCTGATTTGGAAAAGCTGACCCAATTCTTGGGCAGAGCGGAATGGAAATCGACCAGCAAAAATCCGACGAAGGTATAAATGGCACAATTCTGAGGACGTTTGTGTAAGAAAGAAAGGAAAGAGATGGATGGACGAGACCAAAAGAGAAGAGATAAATTCAGCGCGACTGCAAGAAATGAGTAATTTGTTTAGCCCAGCACTCTGTAGGAATACATTTCCGTCTTTGTGTGTCTGTCTCTCCCTGTTTTCTTGTTCTGACGTACATACACACTTACTATTTTCCTTTATGCAGACATACATACATAAATACATGCAGCACATACATGCATGCATACATATATACACACACTCATCCATTATATATATATATATATATATATATATATATATATATATATATATATATATATATATATATATATATATATATATACACACACACACACACACTTCATGTGTGTGTATGAGTTGATATACATAAATACACTACCATACACTTGCTTATACACTGGAAAAGTTAGGTGACTTAATTTTCTTGGGCAGGATCGCTGCGGACTTTTTACATTTCCAGTGTCTGTCATATTCCTGATGAAGATCGGAAAATCGAAACAGCAATATTGCATCCTGCTTTGTGAAATTAGTCAAGCATGCATTTCTTTTTTTCTTTCTTTAACAGTGAGTATAAGAACAGATATTAATGAAGAAATGAAAATATGACCGAAGGAATACGTAAATGAATTGTTTAAAAATCAAAGCAATGAATGAAGAAAGATTTCAAAGGTAAATGAGTGAATAGATATAGTTGTATAAAAACAAATGAATGATAATTTTCAAATATAAACATTTATTCATTTATTTATGTTACGGATGGTGCCTTCTTTCAAAGGATTTTGCAGGTTTTGAACGTTGCCGTAAGATGCGCCTCCTAGCTTTGGACCCTGGGAACCCATGCGCTGGATGACCCTATTGATACCCAACCGCACACATTATATATATATATATATATATATATATATATATATATATATATATATATATATATGTGTGTGTGTGTGTGTGTGTGTGTGTGTGTGTGTGTGTGTGTGTGTGTGTGTGTTAACCTTCCTACCAAAGCGTTAATACACACTGGTTTAACTAAAACTATTATTAAGCTCTTCCTTCTTCGACCGTTATCCTTTCAATCTAGAAATGAAAAGCTGATGAAGATATGCACAGAAGCTTCAAAGGCGAAGATAAGGCTAGGATTATTTTGTCAAGAAAGAGTAAAATGAATAACAAGTGAATGCGGTCAACAAATGTGTAATTAGGAGCGAAATGTAAAGGAAAAGTTCGAAGAGGAAGAGAAAGACGAACAGACAAAACGAAGGAGTAAAATATACGTTACTCAAGCTCTTTAAAGCGCAGTTCATTGAATGTGTAAATATGACGATGATCCTGAACTTTACATAGACGAATAACATTTCATGAAACTGATCATACAATACAAAAATACTTTAATTTTCACATGTTTAGTTGAACAGATAATTTTAAAATAATATAGACTGATGAGGACATAAAATACGACATGAAACTCAATTAGCTTTGAAATTAAATTCTTTTCAACTCTGTCCTCGGTCATCGGCAAAGGTGGAGTATTAATTAGTGATTAAAAAAAAAAAAGTTTCCTTTTACGAATGAAATGTGTTTGCCTTCCCTTGAATCTTTTTCGTGTTCGAAATTAATAAGCTATAAGCATGTCAATAAAACGTGATTTGATTGCTTCACTTTATATAAGCTTGGCTTTATATAAACATTTCAGGCATTCAAATGTGAACTTACGAACATAAAGTTTCACCAGTTTTAGGATTATCATTATTACCATTATTGTTATGATCCCTATTATCATCACCATCATTATTATCATCATCATCATAATCATAATTATCACCACCACTATCATCATTATCCCCATCATCATCAGCAGCAGCAGCAGCAGCATTATTATCAGTATTATTCCACAGCAGTAGTAGTATTAGGATCATTGTTGTTGTTATTACTACCATTACTAATACTCTGCTATTATTGATTTTTTTTCTATTCAGCATCTTCATAACGCTCACCATTATGATCATTACCTCACGCATTCTATATTCATTCAATTAAGTGAGACGAAAATTAAATACGTGTTGGCCTTCTGTATCACCCAATGCACATGTATAATCGTCAGTTCATGTGTGAATACATGAGTGGCTTTGTTACTTTTAGTGTCAGTATTGCTTACTAGAGAATTTGTAATTACACAGTAAACGTTTCACAGTTAGCTTTCTTGCAACATCCGTTCTGCCTGGTGCATTGCTTTGAGAAGATGATAACCATGGTCCCATCTTTACAGACACTGAGGCAAAGGAAATATAAATACTGGTGTTATATATATGTGTGTGTGTGTGTGTGTGTGTGTGTGTGTGTGTGTGTGTGTGTGTGTGTGTGTGTGTGTGTGTGTGTGTGTACTTATTTATTCATTATGAAAAGTTTCAGTGATGGTTCATTTGTTCACCACCTCCGGCTCGTGAATCTGAAACAGTTCGATTCCTCACTAGAACTGCCGGTCACTTGGCTCCGGTCTTCGCTTCACGTAGCTTCAAGTTCTTATTATTTGTAAAATGTATTTAATATATGATAACCCATGTAAATAAAATGTATGAATACTAAGATGTGATTTTGAATTATTTTTGATCTCTGCAAAAGAAACAAGTGAAGAGTAAAGTGAATAAGTGAAATGAAGTGAAATGTTAATAAAAAGATGACATATTATATATTAATGTATTTTTAATGCTAAAAATGTTTCTTTTTAGCCTCTTAGAAACTTTGCTAGATTTGAGGTCCCATATATGCTGTTTCATCTTGTACGAGCTAATTTTGGCGGACACGCATTGGTCTGCGTAAATGCCCCGAAGAAGCAGCAAAGCAAAAAAGCCTTCGGCATATTCGTGTATTTTCTTCTTCCTTTCGTTGTTCATGTTGCGTATGTGTGCGTGTTTGTGGGCGTGTGCGCGTGTGTTTGTATGTGCATATACATACATATATGTGTGTGTGCGCGTGTGTTTGTATGTGCATATACATACATACATACATATATATAGATGTGTGTGTGTGTGTGTTTGTAGTACAGTTTATCACAGAGCACTACAAAAATCTTTCGATGGTCCATGAAAAGTTGCTTCCCCGACCCTGTATAACGGCTGCGGCAGCCATCCAATTACAGCTGAGGGGAAGCAGATTCGTCATTTCATGTTTTTTGAGAATTAACAATAGGCGATCGAACATGTTTTCATTCTATTTTTTAGATCTGTTTTCAGCTTTAATATTTATCTACGTATTTTTATACATCCCCTTTGAATTTGGCGGCCTGTTCATCTTTTAGTTTAATTACTTATCTGTTAAGTCAATTATCAATCAATATACCATCTAATCTCATTATACATACATTATGTCTAATTATCTTTCGACTTGACCAAACGATGCTGCATGTGTTTAAGTATTTTTTCTACACTTTTTACTGTGACGTATAATCATTATATTCTCGGCACACGAGTCTAAACATTCAAGCAATGTTTCTAGGCAACGCAGCGATGGGGTGTGCGTTTGATACCGTTAAAAGCATAAAATATTGGAACTTTAATTATCGAATGGTTTGAATGGGCGTTGAGTAAATAGTTGTTTTGATTCAAGTGAAGGGTCACAAATACCGATTATAATTTCAGGTATTTGTCGTTGCTCCCTTTATAAGTGGCCATTCAAATGATATCATTCCCCTTTTCAGTGTGTGGTTGTGTGTGTGTGTGTGTGTGTGTGTGTGTGTGTGTGTGTGTGTGTGTGTGTGTGTGTGTGTGTGTGTGTGTGTGTGTGTGTGTGTGTGTGTGTGTGTGTGTGTGTGTGTGTGTGTGTGAGTGAGAGAGAGAGAGAGAGAGAGAGAGAGATTATTAGAGAGAAATAAGAGCCAGACGGCTTGACGAAGGAAGAGATGAGAAAAACGAAAAGGAAGATGAATAGATATGTAGAAAGCGACCGAGAAAAAAGAAATAGAGATAAATGTGAGGAGAGAGAGAGAGAAGGAAAGAGAGGGATCGAGCAAGAGAGGGGTGGAAGTTAATGTAAACAGAACCCAAGAAATTTTCCTTTAAACGCAGAACACACGCAGCCACCGGATTAATGAGTCCATTTTCTTTGCTGTTATTCATCTTCGAAATTTATTTCAAGCGAAAAGAAAGCTAAAGATACTTTCCAAAGATAAGAGCAGTTCAAGAAACTATACATACATATGAAATAAAATTTCGAGTTATTTCTACTATATCTTATTACTGAAGGAAATGAAGATCGTATAAATATACCAGAGATTGAAGATATAAACTAGTATATTTATTTCAGTAGATAACCACGACATATATGCTGTGTTTCTGTGTTTATCACTATACAATTACATTGATATTCTTCAATTCTGAATTACATTTTCTTCAGTCGACAGCTTCCCTAATGATCGACAAAATATTGAAGGTTTGCAAACTTATTGAAAAATAAGTTGTTTCAAAGGTAAATACTATAATTGCTTGAGGTTTACTAATGTCGGAGAATAAGCAAATGTAATTGCCTTGTAAAATACATCGGAAATTAAAACTTGTGCTCAGAATTATCCTTTTCTGCCTTTAAGAGCTACGAAATAAAAGCATAATCAACACTCTGATGGCTTGTTGAATAAAAATGTGATATTACTTCTGATTGTTCAGTGCGCACTTTCAGACATGATGTAGCTATACTTGTTCTTGTCATTATTATTATAATAACTATTTTTATTATTATTGTTATTATAATAATTATTATTATTATCATTATCATTAGCACTACCGTATATGTGTATATGTGTATATATACATGTGCATATATTTTATATATGTGTGTGTGTGTGTGTGTGTTTATATGTATTCATATGTATATACATATATTATATATATATATATATATATATATATATATATATATATATATATATATATATATATATATATATATATATATATATATATATATATATATATATATATGTATATATATATATATATATATATATATATACATATATATGTACACATATACATACATATGTATGTATGATTATATATATAGAGATAGATAGACATATATATATATATATATAATATATATATATATATATATATATATATATATATATACATACATATATTTATGTTTGTATGTGTGTGTGTATGCATGTATATATATACATTTATATATATTAATATGAATATATGCATATACATATAAATATATTACACACACATATATACATATATACACACATATATATTTGTGTGTGTGTGTATAAAGGCACACCCACGCTTAGATATAGAATAAAGCCTTATACCCGGAATACGCGTTACTATGAGAGATTCTCTATTTCTTCACTATTTTCAGATGTACTTAATTTTCTGTCTAATCTTAATATAACTTTTCTTTTGCTTGCTTTTTCATGCATCAAACTTGTTTACTTTCCTGACTTTTTAAAAACATTTGCTTACTCTTTGATTTTAAATTTTAAATAGTCATTAATATATTTAATCCACCATGTACACATGATAAATGGAAATACTCATTAATCTGCACATTTCTTTACGTCCAACTTCCATTCATATGATTTATTGGTCATATTAATGCTACCACACAAATATCAGACAGCTTATATACCATGTCAATACACACACACACACACACACACACACACACACACACACACACACACACACACACACACACACAGGGAAAAAAAAAAAAAAAAAAAAAAAAAAAAAAAAAAAAAAAAAAATATATATATATAATATATATATATATATATATATATATATATATATATATATATATATATATATATATCTGTGAGCAAAGAAAAAAGATGTCAGTAAAAAGCCAGAGAAAGATCAAAGCCAAGAAACGAAAATACATAAAACTAGAATTCAGAGAAGGCTCGTCTAAGAATGAGAGAAAGAAGGAGTCTGAGGAGGAAAAGATGGATGGGCGAGACCAAAAGAGAAGAGATAAATTCAGTGTGACAGCAGGAAATATGGAATTTGTTTATTCCAGCCTTCTTTTGGAATAAATCTGGGTTTCTCAATTTTCTTTCCCTTTTCAAATCTCTTTCTTGTGTTCCCTCTGCCTATGTCTGTCCGTCTGCCTGTCAGAAAAGATATGAATTAGATTTGGAGAGATTAAGGTTCCTACATGCAGCCACCTACAGCACACACACACACACACACACACACACACACACACACACACACACACACACACACACACACACACACACACACACACACACACACACACACACCACACACACACACACACACACACACACAATTAGCTATATCTATTTACCGATTTATATCTATGGATTTTGAGAGAGAGAGAGAGAGAGAGAAGAGGCGAGAGAGGAAAGAGGCGAGAGAGCCTGACAAACTCAATGACATCTTTTCGTCTAGACCTTAATTAACTCATGCATTCATGCGGAATTACAGTCTTAAGTAACTTTCTTCCTTGAGTCGTGGCCTTTTATTCTGAGGATAAAAGGTTCGTGAAGGCACATAAACAGAGGCGTCAATTGCAGCGAAGTGTGTCAAACAGAGAAAAAAAATAAAAGCCTAATAAACTTATCAAATACGGAAAAAATAATTGGAAAGCTGAGGAGGAAGAAAGAGAGAGAGAGAGAGAGAGAGAGAGAGAGAGAGAGAGAGAGAGAGAGAGAGAGAGAGAGAGAGAGAGAGAGAGAGAGAGAGAGAGAGAGAGAATAAACGTTATATATCTGCAGTGAATGTAAATAAAATAATATTTATGTGGAATTTTATAATTTTGCAGTTTCAGATCACAAATAGTGTTTATACTGCATGTATTATGAAAGCATATATATACGTAGAACATTTTTTTAATGTTTGATAATCCACCATGATACCATCTATTATGGCATGGACATTGACAAAGCTTTTTTTTTTATTCATTTTTAAGTTCGCCGTCACTAACACCTTCCACGATGAGTGCTGAAATATTACAGATACGCAAACATGTTGTCAAATAAGCGGTCTGAAAAGTAAATATTACAATTATGCGA
Organism: Penaeus vannamei; assembly: GCF_003789085.1. Lineage (NCBI taxonomy): Eukaryota > Metazoa > Arthropoda > Malacostraca > Decapoda > Penaeidae > Penaeus > Penaeus vannamei. The sequence goes on from NW_020871232.1 coordinate 771,981, forward strand.
GGTTTGCCAAACACCGGGGAAATAGCGACTGCAATTAGTCAATGTTTCCTTTCAAAATACGTCGTTCACAGACTTTGTTTACCTCGTGATTTGTGTTTCGGAGTCTGAACACAGTGCACATAGTATCAAAAACAGGATAAAGAAACAAATCAAATGGTGCCATGTTTATAGGCTGGGCTATGCAGGGTCGGATCCAGGAGGGGGTTTTATATATATATATAATATATATATATATATATATATATATATATATTATATATATATATATATATATATATATATATATATATATATATATATATATATATATATATATATATATATATATATATATATATATATATATATATATATATATATATATATATAATATATATAATATATATATATATTATGCATATATATATATATATATATATATATATATATATATATATATATATATATATATATATATATATATATATATATATATATATATATATATATATATATATAATATATATATATATATATATATATATATAATGATATAAAAGCGTTGTGCCATTTTTCCTTGCATCCACACTAGGTAAAGGTCTATGAATACCTGAGCACTCGACAGAAGCTTGGACCAGAAATATATTAACATATTCTCATGTACTCCCTTTCTGAAATGTCTGGATGTGACCCAGCTATGTGTAGTAAGGCTGAAATTAAAGTGTCAAATGCACGCAGTAATAACCGAAAAATCGCTTCTTTTGAAAATCTTCGTTTTTTATTTCCTGAAGCCACTTCCTGTAAATAAACACCGCGAGAATTATTTCAACATTCGCTATTTCATGAACCCCCGTTTTCTCTGTAATTGCATTACAGCCTAAACTAAATTAATTGTCTAAAATATTAACGTAAATATCCTTGATGTTAACAAGGTTCATACTGTCACTCGTCATTAATATTTATTATTATCATTATTATTATTACTATCATCATCATCATCATCATCATCATCTTCATCATCATCATTTTAAAAGATATTGTACATTCGCATTTTTTTTTTTTTTTTTTTTTTTTTTACCTTATTTAAGTTTACTTTTCCGGTCCAAACAAAGTAATAATAATCACAGCTTTCCAATATTTAATTCAATTCTTGTTCTGCCATAACATTTACATGAATTTTTGTCAAATATCTTTATTTTTGTATCGAAGGCGACTTAATGTAACAGTTAATTCACGCTTAGAAGCGTGAATTGATTAGATAACAAAAAGGAAATATCATGTAAGGGGTATGACAGTACAGTTGAAGTTTCAGTATTTCTATGTTCTTTTATATGTTTAATTCATTATATACATGTTTGTTTTTTTTGCCGTATTCCAGTGGTAAAATAAGTAGTGTTATGGTGACGGAACAGGGTTGTAGAGTATATAATGTATGGTTGAAACATTAGATGAAAGAAATCGAACCATGGTATTTATGTAAGATTTCATCATTATTTTTTTTTTTTTTTTTTTTTTTTTATTTTAAATTAAGTAGTGTTATGGTGACGGAACAGGGTTGTAGAGTATATAATATATGGTTGAAACATTAGATGAAAGAAATCGAACCATGGTATTTGTGTGGGTAGGTTTAAGTCTTATCCATAATTTTTTATACATATTTTCTCTACACGTGTCACAGCAACCAATTCTGCGTCAACTTTTTCCTGATAAATTATGTTGACAAACTTTTCAACGATAAACTTTTTTTTTCTGTGCCATAAACATCAACTTCTGCATCCGAATGCGTAATGCAAAGGCATCAACTTTTAGCACCCAAAGTTAAATTTTTGCTCCTCTACTGTAATGACACTAAAAGCTTCAGCTCTGAACCTCAGGAGCGAGGTTCTAACTAGACCCATTCCTCATGAGTCTTTCCTTGTACACGATGTTCTTTGAATTATCCTGTATTTTTTGTTTATCATATTTTTTTTATGAAAATTACCCTTTTAGGTTATAAGGTATACATTTCGTTATATCTGTTAATGCTAGTTTTAGCCTTTTTTATCTATCTATATATGTTTAATACTATCATTATCACTCATTATATTCATGTCTTTTAGCCGTATTCTCGTGGTAATATAAGTAATGGTGACAGATCAGGGTCTTAGAGTATATGGTAAATGGTTAAGTCATTACATGAAATAAATCGAACCATGGTATTTGAATGTGCAAGTATAAATCTTATTCATAATACTCATGCTAATTTTCTGCACACGTGTCACAGCATTTTTTTTCTGTGCCATAAGCATCAACTTCTGAATCCGAATACGAAATGCAAAGGCATCAACTTTTAGCACCTAAAGTTTAATTTTTGCTCCTCTACTGTAATGACACTAAAAGCTTCAGCTCTGAACTTCATGAACGGGGCTCTAATTAGGCTCTCATTCCTCATGACTCCTTCCTTGTACACGATTATTTCTTATCACCCCGTATTTTTTCTTATCATAAGTCCATTCGTTTAAATGTTCACTCGATTCACCTATCTATTTATCTATATATGTAGCTAGATACATCCAGAGATATAATACAGTAGCAAATGTATGTACATACGCCCCCCACACACACACTTGTAGAATACAAAGTAAACTCAAAGAATTCGACATCAAAATATCACAGATACACCCACTACAAAAAATCAGAACATCCAAGAAAATCAATAATCATGATGATAAAGGGAAAAATATATAAGAAGAAAAAAATAGAGAGAGAGAGAGAGAGAGAGAGAGAGAGAGAGAGAGAGAGAGAGAGAGAGAGAGAGAGAGCAAATACCCAAAGGACATAGACACAGACACATAACCTACGTAATTTGGCTCAGATGGAGCACGCAGAGCAACCAGTGCTTTGACAGTAATATGTTCTTCCATGACCCTTAATGTTCAGCCAAATGAGGCGAGCAGACTGCACTACTCTCAT
>NW_020871232.1:799911-802411 GCF_003789085.1 Penaeus vannamei
TGATTATGTGAGGAACTGTAGTGAATGAGCGAATTAGCAGAATTAGTTTTATTAGTGATGATGACTAAAATGAAAATGAGGGTGATGATGATCGTGATGAGGATATAGATAATGTGAAAATAATAACACCAACGTTAATGATGACAACTAATAAAATGATAACCATGGTAACCATATTAATAATAATAATAATAGTATACATAAAGCTAGATCAACATAATCATTCACAAAAAGCAGCAAGAACATAAACGACAAGAAAAAAGAAAAGGAATATGCTAATGATAACAAAACAAAAAAAGCACGTGATCTATAATACTTTTTTCCGACTGCCATAACTCACGATGTCGCGAGCCGAGAGCTTCACCTTCACTTAAAATCCTGCGGCAGTCAGCTGAGAGCGCCCTCATGAATAAAGCATCTGCGGTAGACGAACGTGGGTTTCTATGCCGTGCTAGTGATGCTGATCATTTGTTCTCTCTCGGACTCGCTGGTTTTACTGTTTGATGCTCACTGCTCTCTAAGTATATTTATCTATCTGTTTATCCGTTGATGTCTCTCTCTCTCTCTCTCTCTCTCCTCTCTCTCTCTCTCTCTCTCTCTCTCTCTCTCTCTCTCTCTCTCTCTCTCTATATATATATATATATATATATATATATATATATATATATATATATATATCATCTCTCTACCTATCTATCTCTCTATCTATCTATCTCCATCTATCTATCTCTAACTATCTACCTACCGTCCTCTCTTCATTCGTTTTTTTTTTCTCTCTCTCTTCTCTTCCACCTTCTTCTTTCTCTCTCTTTAAGCTTATCGTTTAATTTCACTCTGTCTGTCTCCCTCCCTGACTCCTTTGATCTCTCTTTTTTCCCATTTTAACATATTCGCTACCTCTTCTCTCAGTTACTTTAACTCCTCTATCAGTCTCTCTCTCCTTCTCTATTTGCTCTATTCCTCTCTGCTTCTCCTGTCCTCTCTTCCTGACCCCTCTACTTTTCTCTTTCTCTCCCTCCCTCCCTCATTCCATGCACTCTTTATCCCTCTCTTTGCCTTGTACCCTCCCTCCCTCCTTCACTCCTCTATCTTTATCTTTTCCTTTCTTTTTCCCTTCTTCTTTTACACCTTTATCCTTCTCTTTCCCTCCCTCCCTTCCTACCCTCTCTACCCCTCTACTTCCCTCCATCCCTCTCTTCGTGCTATCTCTATCCCTCTTTCTCCCTCCGCCCCTCCCTCTCTACCTCCGGTACCCGTCTCTCTCCGTTCCACCTCATCTCCAATTTTTTCATTTCATCACACTCACTGCAATTAGTTGGGTTTCATTAATGCTGAACAAGATAGATGGAAAGGTTTCTTGCTGTTAAGCTTCTGAAATGATTGATTATTTCTTTATGAGTTTCCACGAGCAAGGTGGGTAAATGCATATTTGATACGTGTTCCCACTCTCAGTCTTCTCTCTCTCTCTCTCTCTCTCTCTCTCTCTCTCTCTCTCTCTCTCTCTCTCTCTCTCTCTCTCTCTCCACACACACACACACACACACACACACACACACACAACACACACACACACACACACACACACACACACACACACACACACACACACACACACACACACACACACACACACACACACACACACACACACACACACACGTAGATAGATATACATATGTGTCCAGTTATTCCCTTCTCTTAGTACGCCATCTCACTTAGCGATACATATATTTTTCTTGTTTATGTCAATATCGCTACGCAATCATACTGAAACAACAACGGCGGGGTATAGAGTTAACTTGATTGAAGTAATGGTTCACATACTGTATTCAATGTACTGTAAATATAACTAAACAAATAACCCTTGAAGAACAGTACTTGTATCAAGTTTCACGTTTACGACCTATGTCATTTAATAGCGAGTGGAAAAGGTTATAGGTTTTTGTTTAGTAAAATTAGATTTGATACTTGTAGGTAATTCTTGTTGAATTCAGATTTATTCTTGTCTTTTCCTTAAAATTGTAATAACATACGTAATCAATATTGTAGGGTTATAAGAACGTGAAGCTGATGAAAAAAATGTATTTTTTCTACCTTACTGCATCTCATTAAAAAATAAACTTGATTATATACAATGCTTGAGCCTCACCGTTATACCCTACGTGTAGTGCTACCATAAAAAAAATTATAAATAAATAAAAAAAAAGAAAAAAGAAAGATGTATATATATAAAGATAGATAGATAGATAGATATAGAGAAATGAAAATGAAAAATAAACTCACACTCCAGAAATTACGTTACGCCTTCCTATAAGAGGACGCCCACGCTGAGAAGCTATAGTGTGAGTGGGCGTGGTTGATCACGAAGACGTGTATCCCGGGAGAGTAGGAGATGTGGGCGGCATCTTCCTTTCTTCTTGGGCTGCGAGGAACAGCTGTCAGATCTGCTTGATTATATTCGCTTTTATCTTATTTTTTTCTTGATGACGTATCTGTTGTT
>NW_020871232.1:824911-827411 GCF_003789085.1 Penaeus vannamei
ATGAAGATAATATGATAACAACACGACCAGATAATATAAGTAATATTAACACTTATGGTAATTAATAACACGATCAATTATCATAATTATAACAATCTTATATTTCGAAATCAGATAGTGATACTGGAAATACTAAACGTGCAGTTGTACAGGAGTTCGAAGAGAGAAAGGTTAGCATTTGAACTCTTTCCTTTGTTAAAGCTGACAAGCCGAACAATACACGATACAGCCGATAAACAGGATGCTTTTGACGACAGCGTTATAAGTTTCGAGGAAGAAAGTTCTCTTTTTGGCTCCTTTCATTTTATTTTTCCTTTTATTTTATTTGTCTATATAGCAAGGTAATCAAGGCTCATATTTGGACTTCATTATACTTGTAGTAGTGGATAAAATCTTTATATGTCCTCGCTTAATAACTTTTCCTATACTTCTGCAGAAAAGGTATGAATGAGAATGAATATCTTCATAATACAAGAGATGCATTTGACCGGTCAAATACATCTCTTGTATTGTGAAGATATTCATTCTCATCCATACCTTTCCTACATGTCAACATGAATACAGTTCACTTATCTTATACTGTTTACTCGATATGACCATTATATAGTATGCTTCACATTCGCTTAAATTCGTAAATAAAACTAAACAAATTTTATTTGTACCAAAGAAGTATGGCGTTCGTTGTTGCCGTAAATTTCTTGCCAACGACATCTCATCCTGTGTAAATCAGTCTTAAGATCATATTTTCTTTTTTTAGAGTTAAACTTTTAGAGGATTAGACACGTGGACTGACAACACATCTCATTTTGCTAATGTCGAATAGTAGAATAATACTGATCTAATCTGCATACTGTGTAGTGGAAACATAAACATCGTATTTATCTGTGTTATAACAGACAAAAATGCAACGATAAACATAAGCTTCCCAGGAGCAATTTGGAGAACCTGAGAGATTATTCTAGTTTTGTTTCACATAATATTACAAACACACTGCCGACTTCATGTGTTTAGATGATTACATGTGTTTAGATTCATTCATGTTCATGATTTAGATCATGTGTACATTTGTGCTGTGACAACTGATAACCAATATATTTGTCCCCATTTTTAACCTCCCACACACACATATGTACACGTGTACGCAAACTTGCACAGAACAAATCATATTGGCGTGTTCATTGGGTTTTCTTTAGGCTAAAAGTCATAACGGAACAACACCCCTTGTTTCTCACTTAACAAATATTGCAGTGTATGAGCTAACAAATCTAATCGATGTAAATATCACATTTGTCACCGTTTCTGTACATAGATGTAAAATTATGTCCTAGCACACAGGTTTGTAAGAGGTTAATGGAGTAAATTTATTGTGGATGGTTGTACAAAAACTATTAAGGGCAATACAATGGGAAAATATATACAGACACACACACACACACACACACACACACACACACACACACACACACACACACACACACACACACACACACACACACACACACACACACACACACACACACACACACACACACACAATAATGTAATGGCATGTATTAGCAAAATATGAATGCGTTCATATTTCTAAGTATACATAAAAAGAAATGAAGTGAATAATTTCATAATAATAATAATAAGAGGATTATACATTTCGATAACTGTGCTTGGATTTTATATAATAATAGTCTAATATTTTGCTGTTGTGCAATGAGCTTTTCTGATCTATTTTCATATATTTTATTATTTTTGACATATTTCATGGATAAACAAATAAATAGGTGCAGATAGACAGAAATAAATACATAAAGATGGATAATAATGTTTAAATCATTTGGATTCCTAGTTCTTAATGTTTTTTTTCTCTCAACTGTTTCAATTTAACATATCTTTATCTACACCTATATCTATCTCTGAATCTGTATATCCATCTACCTCTCTATCCTTACAAACACACAAAATGGTACACAAACACTAACGAACTACCGAAACATACGGAAGTACACCAACAGAACAATCCTGGATGCATTATAAATGACGAAGTCCCGCAGTGTCACACTCGACACGAAATATCCAATATCCGGTATTAAACTCAAGATAACTTTGGATTCGATTTATCGCTTGGAGTAACTCGGACTCAAACTTCGGCAATCATTGGGACTTCGTGACACTGTTTTGAAGGAATTTCTTATCGGGAATTTCTCGAAGATGTGACGAGAGAAGCTAGTTAGTTGATGCATCCGACTTAGTATTGCTGCATTCGATGATCTTTTTTATGAATAGTAAAAGCGGTGTTACTAATCTACATATATATATATATATATATATATATATATATATATATATATATATATATATATATATATATATATATATATATATATATATATATATATATATATATATATATATATATATATATATATATATATATATATATCTATGTATGTATATATCTTACACACACACACACACACACACACACACACACATATATATTTACATA
>NW_020871232.1:829911-834911 GCF_003789085.1 Penaeus vannamei
ATTCATCTATATTGACACACACACACACATATATAAATATAAATACATGTACATGGATATCATAACCTTTATAGAAATAGTTCTTTACAATGGTTTTGTGAAGAATAGAAACCGTGAGTAATTGCTGGAATGTACATGAAAGATCTCCAACAAACACATAATTAGAGAAGACAATGGTTCTCCAACAAACACAAAATCAGAAAAGACAATGGTTCTCCAACAAACACAAAATCAGAAAAGACAATGGTTCTTCAACAAACACAAAATCAGAAAAGACGATGGTTCTCCAACAAACAAAATCAGAAGAGACAATGGTTCTCCAACAAACACAAAATCAGAAGAGACAATGGTTCTCCAACAAACACAAAATCATAAACAAAAATGGTTCGTCATCTCTACATTACAAGATTGCTAAAGCTGAATCCAAGAAACTCGTGAAAAATGACCAATTGAATCATATTGAGTGTCGTACTGAAAAAACTCAGTAGCCTCCCACCACATAAAATGTATCATGCTGCATTGAAAAAGCTTTAAGTAAAACCTAAAAACACAAGTTTGGGTATCAAAGGCAGTAATGGAGTCGTTCTTACTAATAAAGACGAGATTCTCGAACACAGGGCAAAGTTTTACTAAGAACTCTATTTTGATAATCCAAACCAAATCATTATCGGTGACTCCACTTCTGATGAAATTCAGCCGATCTTAAAGAATGAAATATCCTCTGCCATCAATAATCTGAAAAATAAGAAAAGCCCAGGTCTAAAAAATATCAAATCTGTGGCGAGCCTATCATCAATGCAATACACCATCTATTCAACTGCATCCTAACAACAGGAATACCGCAACTTTTCAAAGCTCTCACTGTCGTGATCTACAAGACAGGTAGCAGACTTGACTGCAGCAATTATCGCCCAGTAAGCCCTATAAGTCAAGTCTACAAACTCGCCGTTAGCATAATTGAAACACGAAAAAAGCAGACCAGTACGCGTCTTTCCCTACGACGCAAGCTGCTTACCAATCTGGACGAGGAACCATCGATCAAATATTTGCCCTCAAACAAATAAATGAAAAGTCCATAGAATTTAACAATTCTGTACATATTACATTCAATGACCTCGCGAAAGCCTTTGACAATGTCAAACTTTCCTGCCTATGGAGCCTATTAGATAAAACATCGGTCAACAAAATACCTGAAACAATCATATGAAAACTCAAAAGCATATATCAAAACACATATTGGAACGTCACATTGCGTTGATATTCTGAAAGGAGTTAAACAAGCCTAGGATGGGCTGCCTTTAACAAGAACAAGGCTCCACTAAAATCATAAAGGATACTATATCATCTAAAATAAAAAATCTTTAACACGTAAGTGATACCGGTTATACTCTACGGATTAGAATGTGTTAACCTGACCTTGAAATCCTTGCAAAGGAAGAATATGTAGAGGAAAGCAACCAAAACGATGGCGAGACAACATTAGTCATTGGACTGGACGAAACCTGATGTCGCTGAACACTGCTGTCAAAGACCAAAATTTATGGAGGCAGTTAGAACATGTTGATGCGCCATCTGCTGAAGGCGGAGAAAGCGAATGATGTTGACATGAAAGATTCCTTGTGAAATAATCATTAATATCTTTTATATACTACTGTCAGCTATGAAATGCTTACCCAAGTATCACATCAATGCAAGTCTTAATTGGTAATTACTGATGTTATATCTATGCTTCGGCTATACGAAAGTTTGTATTAAATGAACACCATGTTTTATTCGGTCGACTAAGGCTTCGTTCACAGCCTTGCCCAACAATGGACTGATTGAGTTTTTCAAAGGGTATCTCTTCAAATGGGTTCTTTGATCATTAATTAATGCATACGGTTGATGACGGACAGGGTTGACAGGGTTCTATATAAAAGACTGACACAAGCAATCAGTTCTGCTACACATTTTTGCAATACAGTTTCATGCAAGCAAGAAATTACAAACGTAAGGACTACATGAACTAGCTTTCATGGATAAGAATGACATGGGCCAACAATTAATGTGTATTCTTAGGTCAAATATGCCTCTAAAAGTTGAATACACAGCTGTTTCTTCCTCTTTATATCTTTGCAGGGGACAGCTATTCTATTCTGCATACAGAACAAAAAGATTACTTTGTACACACCGAAAAAACAAAGCTAGACATACTGTGATATAAAAAAAAAACAAAGAAAGAAAAAAACAGCATGAGGTCCAGAGAAGACTGAATATATCCGGTCCCACAGTTATGAAACTGTGTTAATGCATACCAGAGAAATGAACAGCGCCCGATTCTGAAGTCAAATGACAGCAGTGTGTGCAAGGTCATGCCAAACATGTCATTGTTTGGACGTATGTATATATGCAAACTATGCATTGACAAGTATCCGGTGTCCTGAAGAGATACGTTGACAATGAACTGTACCTATTTACATTCCATTTCCATGTTCGTTTTAAAATTTATGGCTGCAAAATTGTCGTTTTCATTTGCTTTTATTATGAAAATGTTTTATTGTAGATTTTGTCAAATGGTTGATGGTTCTTTTCTTGTTTATACTAGTGCCAATTTATCTATTTATTTTATTTGCTTCTGTGTATACCTGCGTGTATAAGCTTGTCATTACATACATGCAGCAGAGACGTTCATCTCTCTCTCTCTCTCTCTCTCTCTCTCTCTCTCTCTCTCTCTCTCTCTCTCTCTCTCTCTCTCTCTCTCTCTCTCTCTCTCTCTCTCTCTCTCTCTCTCTCTCTCTCTCTCTCTCTCTCTCTCTCTCTCTCTCTCTCTCTCTCTCTCTCTCTCTCTCTCTCTCTCTCTCTCTCTCTCTCTCTCTCTCTCTCTCTCTCTCTCTCTCTCTCTCTCAACCCAGAAGTAGGTGAAGTAAACGTATCAAAAATAATAAATCTATACTTGTTGCATATGTATCAGACTGGTGCCTCTTTAAGTGGTTACAAATACAAGTATCAGTTTCCATGTTCCCTGCATTAATCATCCCAAGCAAACAACATATTAGTATAAACAAACAATAACATACATCATAACAGTATCTCGTGTTATCATTATAAATCTTTTGAAAATGCGCACCATGAATCTTTTATAAATGAAATTTACGATTTTTAAATTCATGTACTTATTAATTAATTTGCGTATCTGTATGACTTACGAATTATGTTTAAAGACTTTCTAATGATCTTTACTGTTGGTCTGGGAGAAGAAAGAGGGTTTTAAATTATAATTCTCTTAAGTGCTTTTGTATATATTTTCCGATTTTATTTGATGTTCGACGTGAGATATATCTTGTATTGTGACCTAGTCTGTGTGTGGGAGATGAATGTGTATAAAATATAAAGAAATATAGGTATATAAATATGTTCAGTACATTTAATGCTAGCACAAGAAATATATATATATATATATATATATATATATATATATATATATATATATATATATATATATTATATTTGAGACTGTGTTTCCATTTCACAAAGTGACGTAAAAGGGATTTAAATACTGTAGAATATCTCTGACAAAGACAAAGAAAAACAGCATCCACTTAGAGTTTCCTGACTGTATATGCTACTCAATTCTGTATACTGTCGATATTGATGCAGTCTAAAACACTAAACAATTTGAATATAGAAATTATATGCCATGAACTATCTCCTATTACTCCTCTTACTGTTAAAGCAATAAACTACTGTTAATACTACTACCTCAACTACTAAAGCTGCTGCACAGCCCGCAATGTTGCTTTTATGACCATTACTGCCTTTCTAAATTAATGTATACTAGAAGCAATTACTTTTGTTACAGTTATTATCATGTTAAAACTTACTTCTTAACTCGCATTGTACAAAACTCCTCATACCTATGGTACGATATCGCTTTCGTTAGTACTTAACCTGAAAGTATTAGGAATATTGTTAACGTTGTCGCGTTCACCAAGTACGGGGACAATGTACAGGAAGCTCTCGTCTTCGTTTTCCTCTACTATGGCATTAGATTTCGGATACGTTTACATTTTCCCAATTTTTTTTTTCTGGACGTTAGTTTTCTTATGACTTTTAATATTAGCATAGGGATTATGAGTACTTCGATAATATTACTGATGATGTTAATAATAATACTAATAATAGCAATACTACTACTAATAATTGCTGTAATTATCATTACTTCCATTATTATCATTATCATAAACCAGTTTCACATCATAAATCTCAGAAAAATCCTCAGCATCAAGTGGCAGGACGAGGTTCCAGACACTGGTTCTCACCCAAGTAGGGCTCCCCGGCATCTTCCCCATCTTGATGCAGACCCAGCTACGAAAGGCAGGACATGTGGTACGTATGTACGAGTGGCTGCCGAAGAGGTTCTTCTGTGGCGAGCTCCAGAAAGGTTAGTGATGTCACGGAGGTCAAAAGAAACGCTTCAAAGACACTGTTAAATCCTCACTGAAAGCGTTTATCATCAACCCTGTCTCTTGGGAGCAGAGTGTATTAGATCGAGTCGCTTGGCGCTCCTCCATCCACAAAGTTCCTCTGCCGCGTGAAACAAACCGGACGGCTACAGCTGAACAAAAGAATCGAGCAAGAAAAGCCCGTGCCAGCAACACTCCCGGAGACCCCCCCCCCCCCTATCCTCTGCCATATAACATTCCATGTAGGATTCCCCAGATCAGTAATTTACGCACAGACAGGATATGTCCAAGAAACCCTCAAATGACGTACATGGCCCTCGTTGGTTCGAACGGACAATTATCATAATTATCATTATTATCATTAATGATAAAAAAGTAACAAGGCTATCATATTACTAGCTTAGTATTCAGCACATTAAAGTACGATCCAAAACCTTTAAAGGCAAGAGAAAGAGGAAAAGCGAACGAGAAGAAAAGAGAATTAGGACAAACTAGGACAGAAAATCAAAGAAACAAGCAAACATACATAGTAAAAAAAGATGACCGATAAGGAAAGTA
>NW_020871234.1:13046-25546 GCF_003789085.1 Penaeus vannamei
AATAATAATCAATAATAATAATAATAAAATAATAATAATGATAATAATAAGATAATAATTATTATTATTATTATTAATTATTATTATTATTATTATTATTGTTATTATTATTATAATTATTATAATAACGTTAATAATAGTAATGATAATAAGTAATAATGTTAATACAAAAATAAATAATAAATAATAATAATGATAATTAATAATAATATTAATAATTATAAATAATAATGATGTTTATTGATAATAATGATAATGATAAATAACAAAATAATAAGAATAAAATAATAATAATAATAATAATAATAATAATAAATATGATAAATCCTTTCATTTTTGTAGCAGATTTTCAATTGTCATGAAAAAAAATATTCAATTTTACATTTCGAAAACTTTTATTTCCTAATGCCTCTACCGCAAGCAAAGAAAATAAGATAATAGACAAAATACAGTAAATGAAAGTTTGTTCCATAGTTTTCGAAAAAATCCTTTACTGTTTATTATCGCTTCTCTCTCTCTTTCTCTTCTCTCTCTCTCTCTCGTCTCTCTCTCTCTCTATCTATCTATCTAATCTAATCTATGATATCTATCTAGTCTATCTATCTATTTAATCTATCCTATCTATTCTATCTTATCTATCTAATCTATCTATCTCTAATCTATATCTCTCCCTCTCTCCTCTCTTCTTTCTTTCTCTCTCTCTCTCTCTCGCTCTCTTTCTCTCTCTCTTTTCTCTTCTTTCTTTTCTTTCTCTTTCTGATTTCTTCCCTCTCTCTCTCTCTCTCTGTCTACTCTTCTCTCGTCTCTTCTTCCTCTCAATCTCTCTCTCTCTCTCTCTCTCTCTCCTCTCTCTCCTCTCTCTCTCTCCTCTCTCTCTTCTCTCTATCTTTCTTTTTCTCTCTCTCTTTCTTTTTTAGTATTTTTTGTATTTTTATAACAATGTTTTTTGCACGTCTCTTTTCTTTCTTTTTTTTTCGATTCTTTTTCCAAAATTGATGAATATTAACAATAATTAGTAATTAAATAGCGATGATTAAGATTGATTAAAAACGAATATGAATGAATTAATCAATAAAAATAATCATAACAAATTAATGATAATAATTCAATAATAACAATACAATAATCATGGTATTAGACAATAGTAAGCAATATCGATGAATAAATAATAATATGAATAATATAATAATAACTACAACAACACAACAACAACAATAATAATAATGATACCCAAAATAATAAATAATAATAATACCAATAAATAATAATAAAATTAGTATAACAATAATATATAATTATTAATTATAAACAACATACAACAGCAATGAATAACAATAATAGCAACCACTACAACCATTTTTTCACCGGATTTCGACCGCGCGAAACAGATTTCCTCTCCGCCCGATTTTATTACGACAAATCCGTGCGAAACCTCCTCCCTCCTCCTCCCCTCCCTCCTCCCTCTCATCTCACTTCTCTTTTTCTCCTCCTCCTGCCTCCTCCTCGTCAATCTCCACTTCTTCTTCCTTCCCTCCCCCCTCCTCCTCCCTCTCATCTCAGCTTCTTCTCTTCTCCTCCTCCCTCCTCCTCGCCCTCATCTCACTTTCTGTCTTCTTCTTCTCCTCCTCCTCTCCCTCTCATTCTCACTTCTTCCTTCTTCCTCCTTCCTCCTTCTCCTCCCCACCTTCCTCCCCCTCCTCCTCCCTACTCCCTCCTCCTGCCTCCTCCTCCTCCCTCTCCTCCTCCCTCCTCCTCCTCTCTCTCTTCCTCCCCTCCTACTCCTATCTCCTCCTCCTCCCTTCCTGCTCTGCCTTCTCCCTTCCTCCCTCCTCCGTACTCCTCCCCCTCCTACTCCTCCTCCTCACTTCTCGCTCCTCCTCCTTCTCGCTGCCTCCTCCCCCCCCTCCTCCTCCTCTTCCTACTCCTTCTTCCTCCTCTTCCTCCTCCTCCTTCTCCTCCTCCTCCTTCTCCTGCCTCCTCTTCTCATCCTCCTCCTCCTCCCTCCCTCCTCTTTCTCTCCTTCTCCTTCTCTCTTCTCCTCCACCTCCCTCGCCTCTTCTCCTCCTCCTCCACTCCTCGCTCCTCCCCTTCCTCCTCCTCCTCTCTCTCCTCCTCCTCTTTCCTCCCCCTCCTCGCTCCTTACTTCTCCTCTCTCCTCCTCCTCCTTCTCCTTCTCCTCCTCTACTCCTCCCCCTCTACATCCTCCTCCTCCTTCTCCTCCTCCTCCTTCCCTCCTCCTCCCCCTCCCCCTCCTCATCCTCCACCTCCCCCTCCTACTCCTCCTCCTCCTCCTAACTCCTCCTCCTCCCCTTCCTCCCCCTGCTTCTCCCCCTCCTCCTCCTCCTCCTCCCCTCTCCTCCCCCTCCTCCTCCTTCTCCTCCTCCCCTCCCCTCCTCGCTCCCACCTCCTCCTCCTCTCCTCCTGCCCCCTACAATCCCCTCCGAGCTCCTGCCTCCTCCCTCCTCCCTCCGTCCTCCTCCCTCCTCATCCTCCTCCTCCTCCTCCTCCTCCTCATCCTCCTCCTCCTCCTCCTCCTCCCTCTTCTTGAATCCTGTCTGGGGACTGTCTGACTGATGCCTGAGGCTTCCTTCCCGCTGGGGCTTCGAGGTCGCGAGGGCTTCCTTCTCCTCTTCTCGTTGGTTCTGCAGTTTTCCGTTGTTCTTAAGTCGGTTTTTTTTTCCTTCTTTCTTTTTTCTTTTTTCTTTTTTTTTTTTCTTTTTTTCTTTTTCTTCTTTTTTTATTTGTTTTTTCTTCTTTTATCTTCCTCTTACTCGTTGGTTCTCTTCGTTTTCGTTTTTTTTCGTTTTTTTTTTTCTTTCTTTTTCTTTTTTTTCTTCTATTTGTTTTCTTTTTCTTTTCCTTTTTTCCTTCTTTTCCTTTGGTTCGTTTTCTGTCAATTTATTTCTTTTTTTTTCTTCTTCTTTTCTTTTTCTTTTTTCCCTCTTTTTTTCTTTTTTGCATTTTTCCTGTTTTATATTATTATTACTATTATTCAAATCTATTTGACTTTATTTTTTACCTTGTTATGTGTGTGTGTGTGTGTGTGTGTGTGTGTGTGTGTGTATGTGTATGTATATATGTATGTATATATTTTTTTTTTTTTCACTCTTAAACTTTTTTTTTTTTTAATATCATTGAAAATTAAGATTTATCGAATGTATAAACTTCTTTTATTCACTAAGTGTCCTTAAAGATTTCAAATTTGTTCTTAAGCATCACTAAATTATGATTAATTAATGAATTTTATACTTTCATATTTTTTGGTGAAAATGCTGCAATTATAAGCTTAATTTATTCTAATAACACTTTTTTCAAAATTTATTATATCATAAAACCTCCTAATTCAATTAATTTTGGTGATTATTTAGCTATTAATTCATAATCTTTATATAATCCATATAATTTGAATCATTCGTTAAAATATGGATTGAAATCTGTAAGTGAAAGGAATATTCGAATAACTTTGAATCTAAATAAAAATATATGTTTTACAAGTTCATCAATATCTTATAATAACACAGCTGAAGTTTATAAAGTAAAGTTTCAAAAAAAAACACCATGTCCTTTTTCAAACACAAGCAAGAATTATAGAAAAAAAATTACACAGAACTGATCGGATAAATTATTCAGATATTTTTAGGTCCAGACAAAATGCAACAAAAAATATTTTCAAGAAAGAACACAGGAATGATCATGTTCTTTTGTTTTTTGTTTGTTCATTTTTACAAAGCGCTCAAATGTTCAAATCTTAGAAAAACAGCGAAAGTGATAAAGACATTTTTTCAAATATTAAATGTAGATCAATGACAGAAAATATATGAATTATTCCTTTATGAAATATTTACTTTAAATTGTTAATGCAATATACAGATAATAAAATGAATTAAAAAAAAAAAAAAAAAAAAAAAAAAAAATATTATATATATATATATATATATAATATATATATATATATATATATATATATATATATATATATATATATCACCGTAAGTATCACTGATAATTGTCATGTAGTTAAAGATGAATTATGTATATTTATTGCATATTCTTGATTACCACTACAAACGTAGGATCTACTTGAAATAGTGAATGTTTTAAATTCATTTGGGTTTTATGAAAGATTTTTATTATGATTACTTACTTAATACACACGCACATATGCACACAGCGACGCACACACACACACACACACACACACACACACACCACACACACACACACACACACAGCACACACAGACTATATATAACACGCATCCGTATGAAGGCAGTGAGCAAACGCAAGCGATCTCAAGCCAACGCAAGTTCACTCAAGCAAACGCAAAACGTCAAGCCAACGCAAGCTGACAATCGTCCCGAAGGACTTTAATTAGCCAGTCCCGCGTCGTGTGGCGGTCGCGTGCGGCAGCGGCGGCGGCGGCGGCGGATATGGCGGTGTCGGTAGCGGCGGCGGCGGCGGAGGGGCAGGTGCAGTTCCCCAACATTCAATTTACATCTAAATGAGAAGATGGCAGTAAAACAGACAGGGTGCGAACTGACGGGGAAGTGTAAGCGGAATGGGGGAATAATGAGGGGGGGAGAGGGGAGAGGAGAGGGGGTGGGGGGAGGGGGACGAAAGGGGAATAATGAGGGGGAAGAAGAGGGGAGAGGAGAGGGAGTGGGGGGAGGGGGACGAAAGGGGAATATGAGGGGGGAGAAGGGGAGAGGAGAGGGAGTGGGGGAGGGGGACGAAAGGGGAATAATGAGGGGGAGAAGGGGAGAGAGAGGGGTGGGAGGGGGACGAAAGGGGAATAATGAGGGGGGGGGGAGAAAGGGAGAGGAGAGAAGATAGGGAGGGGAGGAGGAGGAACGGGGAGGTAGGGGATAGGGGGAGGGCGATAGGAGTAAGGGGGAGAGAAGGAAGGGGTGAATGGACAGGTAAGAAGAGGAAGAAGAGGAAAGGGGGAGAAATGACGAGGGCGAAGAGGAAGAGGAGGAGAAAGAGATAAATGGATAGAAGGAAGAGACAGGATAAAGGATTGGAGAAAGGGGGAAAGGGGAAAAGAGAGGAATAAAAGCAAGAAGGGACAAGAGAACGAAGGGTGAGAGAGAGGGGGAAATAAGAAAAAGAAGACACGGAAAATGGTGACACGAAGAGAGAATAAGAGAGAAAGAGAGTGAAGCCATGAAGAAAGGGAGATGGGGGGAGGGGGGAGGGAGCGAAGTCAGGAAAAGAGAGAAATGAGTGGAAAGATAGAAGGAAAGAGGGCGGAATGATGGGCTGAGAAGACAGGTAAAAAAGGAATAGGAGAGAGAGAGAGAGAAGAGAGTTAGAGCTGATAGGACATGAGGAAGGAGGAAAGGATGGGGGTAGGGGGAAGGAGGGCAGGGAGGAGGTAAGAAGAGTATAAATCTTTTTTCTTCTTCTTCTTCTTCTTTTTCTCCATCCTCCTCCTCCTCCTTCTTCCCCTTTTCTTCCTCCTCCTTTATTTCGTCCTCATCCATACCCCCCCCCCCGTCCTCCTTCTTCAGCTTCTACAACTCACCCTCATCCTCCAACTCATCCTCCTCCTCCTTTTCCATTCCCTCCACCGCCTCCTCCTCCAACTCCTCATCCTCCAAATCCTCCTCCATCTTCTCCTCCTCCAGTTCAACCTCCTCCTTCAACTCTTCCATCTCCTCCTCCAACTCCAACCACTCCTCCTTCTCTAACCCATTTTCTTCTTCATCCTTCTCTTCTCTCCTCCTCCTCTCCTCCTCTCTCCTTCAACTCTTCCTCTTCCTCCTCCAACTCCTCCTCATTCTCATCTCCTCCTCATCTCCTTCTCTTTTCTTCTCCTCTCATCTTCATCCTCTTCCTCTTCCTCCTCATCCTTTTTCTTCTCCTTGACTCGCATTCCAGTAGCAATATTTGATACAAAAGCATCATTATTTCATTTAATTTGTCGTTTTGTAATTAAGATATAGATTACAGCATTCACATGTCACTACTACGACGTAAAAAATAAAAGATTAGTCTTATGAATATTTTCTCACCAATGTTAGTTTGGTAACTGAAATTTCTTTCCTTATTTGGTGTTCTCTCTTTTTTTGCTTGTTCTTTTCTTTTTTAATTTTTATTCTTTCGGGTCTTTTTCGATATATTTCGTATGTCCCTCTTCTTTCTTTCTCGATCTTCTCTCACTCTCTTTCTCTCTCTCTTCTCTCTATCTATCTGTCTGTCTCTCTATCTGTCTGTCTGTCTTTCTATCTATCTTTCTCCTCTCTTTCTCTCTCTCTCTCTCTCTCTCTCTCTCTCTCTCTCTCTCTCTCTCTCTCTCTTCTCTCTCTCTCTCTCTCTCTCTCTCTCTCTCTCTCTCTCTTTCTCTCTCTTTCATCTTTTCGCCATTCACCCGTTCTTCCGTTTATTTGTTCACCCTTTCTTGATTCACCCATTCACCTGCTGTCACTCACTCATCCGCTCACCGTCCACCCATTTATCCGTTCTTTCGTTCACCCGTTCACCGTTCACCCATTCACCGGTTCATCCGTTCATCCATTCACCCACTCACCCATTCACCTGTTCCCTAGTTCATCCATTCACCCGTTCATTGTTTCACCTGTTCACCCCGTTCATTCACCTGTCACCATTCACCTGTTCACCCGTTCATCCATTCACCTGTTCACCCATTTATCCGTTCCATTATACCGTTCACCCTGTTCACCTTTCACCCGTTCACCCGTTCACCCACTCATCCGTTCACCCGTTCACCACGTTCACCTCATTCATCCATTCACCTGGCACACCGGACCGTTCATCCGGCCATGAAGGAGGATGAGTCACTCTGTCCGGATGAGGAGACGGATGCAGTCCTCACGTTCACAGACGCAGCCATTTCTTCCGCCAAACTTAATCTGTTTATATGATCTTGTTCTTTTCTTTCTTTTCTTTTTCTTTTTTTCTTTTTTCTTTTTTTCTTCTTTTTCTTTTCTTTTCTTTCTTGCTTTTTCTTTTTTTCTTTTTTTCTCTTTCTTTTATCTTTATTTTTTTCTCTCTTTTTCATTCTTCATTTCTTTGTGTTTCGTTTTTGTTTTTTCTTTCCTCATTCCTCTCTCTTTCTCTTTCACTCCTTTTCACCCTTTCTCTCTGTCTCATTCATTCCCTCTCTTTATTTCTCTTCACCCCCTCTCTCTATTTCTCTCTCTTCCCCCTCTCTTTTCTCTTTCTCTCCCCTCTCTTCTCCCTCTCTTCCCTTCTTCTCCTCCCTCTCTCTTTCTCTCTCACTCCCTCTCTTTCTCTTTCTCTCCTTTCCCCCCCTCTCTCTCTGTCTCTCCCATTCCCTCTCATTCCCTCATCGTATTTCTTTAATCTAACAAAATATATATATATTCAAAAAGACAAATAAATCTCAAAGTTACGTTTCCGCTAAAATAAAAACTTATTTCCTGTTAAGTTAGTTATTCTTCGTGGACCAAAGTTGGAAAAAAAAAATAATAATTTTCTTCGCGAATTCTGTTAATTTTTTCATGATTTAGGTCCTTTCGTTGTTGTTTGTTTTTTTCTTTTATTTACGTCATCAATTGGATATATTCTTTCGATTTTGGGGGGTTGTTTTTCATTTTTTGAAGATTTTTTTTTATGATTTTAGTTTTAATTTGTTTGTTTGTTTGTTTGTTTGTCTTTGTTCTTTGTTCCCTGTTTTTGTTGGTTTCATTTCTTTGTTTCCTTGTGCAGCTGTATCTATTGTTTATCTTTTATGCTTCTCCGTTTTACTGTGTTTGTTTCATCTCTCTTGCTCTCTCTCTCTCTCTATCTATCTATCTATCTGTCTCTCTCTCTCTCTCTTCTCTCTCTCTCTCTCCTCTCTCTCTCCTCTCTCTCTCTCTCTCTCTCCCTCTCCCTCTCCCTCTCTCCCTCTCCCTCCTCTCCTCTCCCTCTCCCTCTCCCTCCTCCTCTCCTTCCTCTCTCCCTCCCTTCTCTCTCTCCCTCTCTTTCTCTCTCTCTCTCTTTCTTTCCCTCTCTCTCTTTGACTCACGCACTGTGGGTGAAAAACGAGAAGGTATGGCTACTCCTTCATCAGTTTTGTGTCTGTACGTGATCCTTGAGTCATCTGTTAATGTCTTAGTCTGGTTGGAACTTATTTTCTTTCTTCTTCTTGTTGTTTTTCTTTTTTTTCTTCTTTGTTTTTTTTTTTTTTTTTTTTTTTGCGACTCTTCTTTCTCTTTTAAGCTTTTTTTTTCTTTTTCGTTTTCTTCGTATTTTTTTCATCATCTTTCTTTTTTTTTTTTCTTTCTTTTTTTCTTTCTATTTTCTTTCTTTTTTTTCTTTTTTTCGTTTTTCGATTTTTTTTTCGTTCTTTGGGCGTTCTCTTGTTGCTTTTCCATTTTATGTGATTTGAAATTATTTCTGTTCTTAAATCTCCTCTTTCTTCCTATTTCTCTTTATCTTACTTCATATTTGTCTTCGCATTTTAAGTCTCTATTTAAATACATCTATCTATCTATCTAGAATGCATAATATTAATAGTGATGATAAAATGGAAATGATGAAATAATGAATAATAAAAATAATATACCAATAATAACTACTAATAATACCTCAAAATGACACTGATTAAAAATAATAATGATAACTACAACAACGATAATAACAATAAAACAAGATAACAAAAAATAACAATAAAGACAGTAATAACAAAAATAACAATAAAAGTAGTAATAAACAAAATAACAATAAAGCATTAATAACAAAAAATAACAAAAAACGGTAATAAAAAAATACAATAATAAACTGTAATTACAAAAAATAACAATAAAAAGTAATAACAAAAAAGAACAATAAAGACAGTAATGATAACAAAAAATAACAAAAAACAGTAATAACAAAAATAAATAAAACAGTAATAAAAGGAATAACAATAAAAACAGTGATAACAAAATATAACAATAAAAATAGTAATAACAAAACATAAGAACAGTAATGAAAAAATATAACAATAACAGCACTAATAACAAAATGCCCTAATAACAATAACAACAACAATAACAACATGAGAAATAACAAAACATAACAAAGACGATTAAAAGTTCTTTCCCAACGCGAACATCTATCATTCTGTCTATTACATCCCGAATGAGAGAAACGGAGGAAGTAAAGAAAGAACTTGGGAAAAGGTCAACGAAGGTCAAGCGAAGGAAAAAGCGGATAAAGAAAAGGTCAGGCAACAGAATGCGAAGATGATTCGATTAAGAGGAGGGATATGGTGATGATAGTGATGATAGTGATGATGATGGTGGTGATGATAGTGATGGTGATGATGATTGTGATGGTGATGATGATGATAATAATGATAGTGATGGTGGTGGTGATGATGTGGTGGTGGTGGTGGTGGTGATGTGATGATATGATGATGGGGGTGGTGGTGGTGATGATGTGATGATGATGATAATGATTGATGATGATGATAATGATAGTGATGATGATGATAATAATGATAGTGATGGTGTGGTGATGGTGATGATGATGGTGGTGGTGGTGGTGATGATGAATAATGATATGATAGTGATGGTGGTGTGGTGGTGATGATGGTGATGATGAATGATAATGATAATGATAGTGATGATGATGGTGATGATGTGATATGATGGTGGTGGTGAATGATGATGATAATAGTGATAATAATTCTGATAATAACTATTATCTGTTATCATTATTACTATCATTATCAGCCTCATCATTACTATTAGCATAGCCATTATCATCACCACCATTATCATCTACATTATCATCATCATCACCATCACCATAAATAAAAGACGAAGAAGAAATTACTTTTCATTATCATCATAAATAAAAGACAAAGAAGAAATTACTTCAAATATAACATCAAAACTTTATTTCACGAATATTTCACCTTTTTTATATAGACTCTCTCTGCTCTCTATAAAATCCAACCCGCCGCCATTTTTTAAATTCCTCGTCGCTGCTGTTGTTATGGTCGTCATTGCGAACGAGTGAATTTGTCGCCCCGATGGATATGTGTCTGTCTGTCTACTTCGGATGCTCTCGTGTGAACTTTTTGGGTTTTTGTTTTTTTGTTTTTTTTTTCTCTCGATTTTTCTGTTTTTTTTCTGTTTGGGTGTTTGTTTTGTTTTTTTGTGTCTGGTTGTCTGTATCTTTGTTTGTTTGTTTGTCTCTGTGTGTGTGTGTGTCTGTCTGTTTCTCTCTCTGTCTCTGTCTTTCTGTCTCTCTCTCTCTCTATCTGTCTTCTCACTCTCTCTCTCTCTCTCTCTCTCTCTCTCTCTCCTCTCTCTCTCTCTCTCTCTCTCCTCCTCTCTCTCTCTCTCTCTCTCTCTCTCTCTCTCTCTCTCTCTCTCTCTCTCTCTCTCTCTCTCTCTTTCTCTCTCCTGTACATGTCTACTTATCTAAATAAATCCCCTTTTACCTATTTTTATCTACTTATCCAAATATTTACCTGTTTTTACATACGTATATCTATCTACATTTATCTACCTACCTACCTACCCATCTATTTATATCTACATCTATCTACCCATCCATCTACCTTCATCCACCTGCATCGATATAATATTTATCTACCCACTACTGTCTACATCTATCTACATCTATCTATCTATTGATACATCTCTCTATCAATCCATCTATATCGATTAACATTTCCGTCTACCCACAACTGCCTACAT
Organism: Penaeus vannamei; assembly: GCF_003789085.1. Taxonomy (NCBI): domain Eukaryota; kingdom Metazoa; phylum Arthropoda; class Malacostraca; order Decapoda; family Penaeidae; genus Penaeus; species Penaeus vannamei. Next base: position 23,711 of record NW_020871234.1, read on the forward strand.
CTATCAACATCTACCTTTTAATTCATCCATCTGTTAATTCCTCTACATCTATCAACATCTATCTATCTATCAATACATCTATTTCTCGTGTGTGTCTCCCTAATCACCCATTTTCTTTTATCGCTTTTCTCCCTGCCCTCCATATATCTCCGTTATTACGCTATCTATCTCCTTATTTTTATCTATCTATCTTTTTCTCTATCTTATCCATCTATCTCTTCTTTCTTTCCCTCTAGAATATCAAAGAACAACAACAGCAAAAACGTGAGTCAGACATGTTGTATTGTTAGACATATCGTATTGTATACTGTAGTCATGGATAGCCAGCCTGACCGGAAGTGACGTCATATGCTGACAAAATACTGGTCAGTATACCCCGTGGGCAACCCTGATTTAGTGCACATACGTGGACATTGGGGATTGGAAAAGGACACCCGCTCACACTGAGGAGGAGAGGAGAGAGAGGGAGAGGGAGGAGGGAGGAGGAGGAGGAGGAGGAGAGGAGGGAGGGAGGGAGGAGGAGGGAGGGAGGAGGGAGGAGGAGTGAGAGGAGGGAGGGAGAGAGGAGGGAGGGGCGGGAGGAGGAGAGGAGGAGAAGAGAGTGAGTGAGAGGAGAGAGGAGAGAGAGGAGGGGTTGGAGCAGGTAGAGGGAGAGGAAGAGAGAAAGAGAAATGAGAGAGAGAGAGAGAGGGGGGGATTTGAATGCTAAGAAATTTATGGATGAATAGAAAAGTGGGAGAAAGAGGGAGATTGATATATGAATAAATGGATGATCATAAAGATATATAATATGTATATATATATTATATATATATTAATATATATATTATAGAGAGAGAGAAGAGAGAGAGAGAGAGAGAGAGAGAGAGAGAAGAGAAGAGAGAGAGAGAGAGAGAGAAGAGAGAGAGAACAAGAGAGGAGAGAGAAAGAGAGAGAGGAAGAGATGAGAGAGAGAGAGAGAGAGAGAGAATGAGAAGAGAGAGAGAAGAGAGAGCATAGAGAGAGAGAGAGAACTGAGAAGACAGAGAGAGAGAGAGAGATGATGAGAGGAAGAGAGAGAGAGAAGGAGAGATGAGAGAGACGAAGAGAGAGGAGAGAGAAGAGAGAGAAAGACGACAGACAGACAGACGACAGACAGACACGAACAGTCAGCCAGGAGATAAAGAGACAACCAACCACCACTCAGCCACACACAGCAGGCAGACCCCCACACCACGGAAGACAAGAGAAAAGGGGAGATTGGGCAAATCTTTCTCCCCGCGAACCTCGAATCACTTCACACAATCCCCGAGATGCTGCGAGCGGTGTGAGAGAGCAAGATTTCCGGTCCGCGGTGAGCTCTCGGCGAGCTGTCTGCTTCGCTGCGTGTCTGGGGGAGCTTGGCGCATGGGGTCTTCTGTGTGTAAGTGTGTAAGTGTGTGTGTGTGTGAGGGAGGGGGTTGTGTATGTGTAAGTGTGTGTGTGTGAAGGGGGGGGGCGATTGTGTAGAGGGTGGGCTGTGTTTGTGTGTAAGTGCGTGTAAGTGGGTGGGGTTTTTGATGTAGTGTGTGTGTAAGAGGGGTGGTGGGGGTGTGTGTGTGTGTTGTGTAAGAGGGGGGAGATTGTGTAAGAGATGGACGTTGTGTGTGTGTAAGAAGAGAGGGGGTAGGAGCGTATTTTGAGTGTGTCTGAGAGAGAGAGTGGAGTGCTTGTGTATTTGTATGTGTGAGTGTGTTTAGTTGGGTGTGTGTGTTAGTGGGTGGGTGTTGGATGTAGGTGTAAAGGGGGACAGGAAGTAGGTCGGTGAGTGTGTGTGATTGAACACGTGTGTGTGTCTTGTATGTGTGTGAGTAAATA
>NW_020871234.1:38046-40546 GCF_003789085.1 Penaeus vannamei
AGTTTTGATTCAGGTGCAAATGACAGAATTTGGTTCCCGGTTATGAACCGTATTATTTGATGTTGTAAATGTGTGTTGTACCACAACTCAACAGAGTTGGGGTATATTAATTCTGGGGATGAAATGCAGTACTCTCTCTCTCCTCCACTCTCCTTCGATCTTCTCACTCTCTCTCTCTCTCTCTCTCTCTCTCTCTCTCTTCTTCTCTCTTCTTCTCTCTTCTACTCCCCTCTCTCTCTCTTCTCTCTCTTCTCTCTCTTTTTCACTTCGCTCTCTCTCTCCCCTCTCTCTCTCTCTCTCTCGTGCTCTCTCTCTCTTTCTCTCTCTCTCCTCTCTCCTCTCTCTTTCTCTCCTTCTCGTTATTATATTATATTATATATATATATATATTATATAATTTATATATAATATATATTATATATATATGCTGTTCCAATAAAACTTTTACTCCGTCTTCCGACCCGTTCCGGCGGTTTGAGGAGTGAGTCCCGAACAAGCGGACAACTAGTAAGTTTATACCGCTCCTTTTATCTTTTTATCGCTTTTGCTGTTATTTATATTTGTGTGTTCCTAACTATTTTCATTAATCTTTATGATCTGTTTCTTTGGTTGAAGTAAAGGTTTGGTCGCGTGGAAACCGATACACGAGTAAAAATCCTTTTTCTAGATGTTTTCCCAATGTTCCAGTCGATGCTTTGGCATTCCGTTTTGTGTCAATTGTTTGTTTCTCTGTTTCCTTTATGTTTGCTCATAGGAATTAATTTATGGGGGACGCTGATGATCATAATGATTCGATTGTGTTTTATATGGTCCCGTTGTTTGAAGGGATAGTGGGGGTGCAGTGTTTTAATGAAAGATGATGATATGACGACTGTTGGATAACAGTGGGGTATAACGCAAGTGCTACCAATGATAGTCAGGTGATAGTGATAGTAAGATACTTAACAGTAATGTAATTGACTATAGCAATGCCCGTATAAAATAACACTAAGACAACAGTGGTGCTAGCATAGAGGCGAGAGAGGGGGAGGAAAAAGAGAAATGAGAGAGGAGGAGAGGAGAGGAGAAGGGAAGAGGAGGAGGGAGGGGGGAAGACGAAGGAGGGAGGAGGGAGAGATAGAGAGAGAGGGAGAGGGGAGGAGAGAGGAGGGAGAGAAGGGGAAAGGGAGAGGGGAGAGTGAAAGGGAAGAGGGAGGGGAGGAAGAGCGGAGAAGGAGCAAAGGGGGAGGAGGAGGGGAGAAGACGAGAAGAGAAGAGAAGAGAGAGAAGGAGGGAGAGAAGAGGAAGGGAAGGAGGAGGAGGAGGAAGAGAAGGAGAGAGGAGAGGGGGGAGAGAAGAGATCGGGAGAGAGGAGGGGAGGAGAGGGAGAAAGAGGAGGGATGAGGAGGAGCAGCAGAGATAGAGACGGAGGGAGATAGGAGAGAAGGGAGAGGGAAGGAGAGGAGAGCGAACGGAGGGAAAGGAGGGGGGGGAGGGAGGAAGAGAAAGAGAAGAGAGGGAAAAGAGAGAAAATGATGGGGAAGAGGAGAAGAGGGAAAGGAAGAGAGAGAGAGAGGGAGAGAGAGAGGGGAGGGAGAAGGAGGGAGAGAGGGATGGCGATGAGAGGAGAGGAGGAGAGCGAGAAGGGAGAGGATTGAGGAGAAGAGAGGGAGGAGGGGAGGGTGGAGGAAGAGGAGAGAGGGAAGGGAGAAAGAGGGGGAGAAGAGAAAAGAGGAGGAGGAGAGAGGCGAGGGCAAGGGGAAGAGGGGGAGGGAGAGGGGAGGAGGATGATGGAGGAGGGGGGGGAGGGAGGGAGGGAGGAGAGGAGAGGAGAGGAGAGGAGAGGGAGAGAGGAGAGAGAAGACGCGAGAAGGAGAGAGAGGAGAGATGAGGAGGGAGGGAGAGGAGGGAAAGGAAAGAAAAAGGAGAGAGATTCTGAAGCACTAACAACAAGAATAAGATACATCTTAATGAAAAAAGAGGTACAAAGAAAAAATGACAAAGAAAGAAAGAAAAAGAAAAGGAAACTTAGAAGGCCCCCAAGAGTGTCTTGGCTCTCCCTCCTCCCCTTCCCCTTCCTTCCCCCCCCCTATTGGCCGAACCTCCGGCGGCAAAGGCGAAAAAACATGTAAAAATAATATAAAAAGATATTTGGAAGTATAACTAACATAGTTAGATCAAAGAAAAAAAATAGCAAAAAATTAAACAAGATCAAAAGATAAAAAAAAAAAAAAAAAGGGTGAGGGATAGTAACGGAAAAAAAAAAAAAAGAATCATGGCAAAGAAAGAAAAGAGGAAAAAAGAAAAGAGGAGAGAGGAAAAAAGAGGGAGAGAGAAAAAAATTAGCAATAGCATCAGTGTTAATTGTTCGGAAATATCGGTTTGCCGGCGGTTTCGGATGGCGGAGGCGGCCGTAAAGGGGCTGAGGAGTTGCGGCTATTTCGAAGTGTCGGGGGAGGGGGTGGAGGGGAGAGAGGAGAGAGGAAGGGAGAGTTGGAGAGGGAAGAGAGATGGAGGGGAG
>NW_020871234.1:43046-45546 GCF_003789085.1 Penaeus vannamei
GTGTGTGTGTGTGTGTGTGTGTGTGGTGTGTGTGTGGTGAGTGTGTGTGCGTTTTGTGTGTGTGTGTTGTGTGTTGTGTGTTGTCTGTAATGTCATATAGATAGATAAATCAATATAACACAGAATGGATAGACGTAAGTATATATAACATAAGTAGATTAAACAAATAGACAGACAGCTTAAATAGATGTTGAAGAAGAGGTAAATATTACACACAGCGACGGCAGCGTGGAGCAAATATCGTAAGAGAGACTTAATGTTACAACGATGCTAGCGTGGACTGTGCATTTCAATTTGAAAGAAAGAGAAAGAAAGGACGATTGATAAATATAATAATAATGATAATGATAATAATATAATACAATATAAATAATAATAATAATATAATATATGATAATAATATGTAACATAATGATAATAATAATAATAATAATGAAAAGATAATAATAATAATAAAATAATATAACAATGATATTAATAATATAATAATTAACAATACTAATAAACAATAAATAAATGTACACGTAAAGAGAAAAGCAAAAAAAAATAAAAAAAAATTGCAAATCAGGGATAAATAGGCATGAGGACGACCCCCCCCCTCCCACTCCCACGACTCCCAAAATGCCCATTCTCAATGCACTTGCAAGAATTAGCATTCGCCTGCAGGAAAGTCTTCGGGAAAAAGTTAGAATTGGACGTTTCATTACCTGGTTCTCGTTGGGAAGAGACCCTAAAAAACGATCTATATTTATTCATTGGTTATTCATGAATTTCTGTGCGAAAGTTGGGGAGCTTGAAGGAAAGTAAGTGAAGTGTGCACGGTGCTTTAAATAGGCAGGGATTGCAACCTTGCAGACCGGTTCAACACTGACTAGAGTTTAGGGAAAAACTGCATTCTCTCCTTCCAATTCTCGATTACAGAGAGAGGAAAAAAATTGTATAATCTCAAAAGTTCTTTTTGTTTACTCTTTTATTTATCCTCTATCATTATCATAATTATCTTTCATCATTATCTTATTGTATTTCTGATTTGTAATATGATACCACATCACACACACACACACACACACACACACCACACACACACACACACACACAACACACACACACACACACACACGTAACTCAACACACACCACACACACACACACACACACTCACTCACTCACTCACTTACTACACACAACATACACACACACACGCACACACACATTCACTCACTCACTCACTCACACACAACACCCACACACACACACACACACACACACAACACCACACATACACACACACACACACACACACACACACACACACACACACACACACACACATACATATTTATATATATATATATTATATTATATATATATATATATGTATATATATATTACTATATATATGTATGTATGTGTGTATGTTGTATATTATACAGAATGATTTTGAAAACATTCATCCCATCAAAGTCAATACTACGCTATATGATTCACTGAAAATTCTTACCATGTTCCAGCATCATAACTGACTTCAGATTCTACCCACGTGATCGAACATGTCTTTGATGTACTGCAAAAAAGACACAGAAACATCTCACGCACCTTTAAAACAGTAATTTATATAAAGAAATTTACGATGCGATTCGTTATTAATGAAAATATACATTCGTATGTGAGCCTGCGTGAAATATATCGGGAGAATGTCGACGTGAACTCTGAAATATATCGGGAGAATGTCGACGTGAACTCCGAAATATATCGGGAGAATGTCGACGTGACCTCTGAAATATATCGGGAGAATGTCGACGTGAACTCTGAAATATATCGGGAGAATGTCGACGTGAAAATATATCGGGAGAATTCGACGTGACCTCTGAAATATATCGGAGAATGACGTGAACTCTGAATATAATCCCTGCGGGAGATGTCGATCGTGACTCTGAAATGATTGGGAGAATGTCGACGTGACTCTGAAATATATCGGGAGAATGTCGACGGAACTCTGAAATGTATTGGGAGAATCGACGTGAACTCTGAAATATACGGAGAAATGTCGACGTGGACTCTGAAATATATCTCGTGTACTCGACGTGAATATAATCGGGAGAATGTCGACGTGACCTCTGAAATATATCGGGAGAATGTCGACGTGACCTCTGAAATATATCGGGAGAATGTCGACGTGAACTCTGAAATATATCGGGAGAATGTCGACGTGACTCTGAAATATATCGGGAGAATGTCGACGTGAACTCTGAAATATATTCGGGGAAATGTCGACGTGAACTCCGAAATATATCGGGAGAATGTCGACGTGACTCTGAAATGTATGGGAGAATGTCGACGTGAACTCGAAATATTATCGGGAGAATGTCGACGGGAACTCTGAAATGTATTGGGAGAATGTCGACGTGACCTCTGAAATATATCGGGAGAATGTCGACGTGAACTCTGAAATATATCGGGAGAATGTCGACGTGAACTCTGAAATATATCGGGAGAATGTC
>NW_020871234.1:65546-88046 GCF_003789085.1 Penaeus vannamei
AACACCCCCAAACCTCCCTCACCTCTACCTGAAAAGTAATGGCCTACCTATGTGGGAATACATTTGTGAGCATGTAGATGGAAGCATAACCCCCGAAGAAGAGGAGATGGTTGAGGCTTGCATGAACAATGACCTAGTGACAGATGGGATAGTACTGAAAAGAAATAGGAAAACCCAAACAGACCCTGTGGAAAATGGGAATTCTTCAGGAAGCTTGGATGACTCCACTTCAACGGCAGACAACACAAAGGAGCCAGTAGCTTCAACAAGCTCAGAGGGACCCCAGCCACAAGAGAGGACAGTCATACTTCTCTCTCCCCCCAAGAGGAGTCGCTAGACACCCAGTCTGAGGAGGACCAAGGAGCACCAGAATGTGAAGAGATACAAACCCCCCCACAAGAAGAGAGGAGATAGCATCAGCATAGCTGCACAGAGGCATGAGGCATCTTCTCCAACCCAAGAAGAGGAAGAGGAAGACCCCACAAGTTTCCACTCCTCCCCACCCCCCCCCCCCTGCTCTCAAGAGGTGCACCTCCCTCCCACACAAAAAAGAGTCTATCCCTCTCCGCTGGTAAAGCTAAATGAATGCAGTGATATGTTGATCAAAGTGGTGCAATCCCTGGACAGAATTGAAAAGGCTTTCAGGGAAGCCCCCTTCCCCCCTCCACCTCCCACCCAGCCCCCCCCCCCCCCTTGATGGAACCCAGCTCAAGCAGGCAGAGACCACAAGGAACCCCACACCCAAACACATTGCAAGGCCTGCAAGCAATGGCAAGGACGAAGAAAAAAGAAAAGGCAAACAAAAGAAAAGAAAAACAACAAGAATAGCCAGACAAGAAGATGAAACCTGGGACAACAGGCAAGCCGATAGACCCAGGAGAACGAGATACAGAGCAAGGACGCAAAGAAACAGAGGTCCCACCCCCCAATATGTAGAGCAGGCTCAACCCCCAGAAGGAACAATGGAGAGGATTTTTTCCCACCCCCAAGGCCACAGAGGGAAAGATTCAGACAAAGAGAAACTCCAACGATCCACAGGGGACAAGAAGCATATCGATACCAGGACACAACTTGGCAAAGGAACCACAGAACCTGGCAAGAACCCCAAAGGAGAAGACCCCCCCTCCCCCACACCCGTACCCAAGGAGTACATACAGAAACAACATGTGGCCAACAGAGGAGCGACAACATACCCCCAGGAACCCCCAATGGAACTGGCAACCACAGAGAAACCAGGGACATTGGCAACCCAGGAGGGAACAGAGACAGTGGCACCCCAGGACCCAGAGGAACTGGCACCCCAGAGACACCCACAGAGGATGGCATCAACAAAGACAAGAAAACACCCCATGGGCCCAAGGAACAGCAGGAGAAAGGCAGTGGCCAGAAGAAACGAGAGGTTACTGGGGATGGAACTAATTGTCACTGAAGTCAACCTCACAAAGGACCAACTTTCCCTCTTACACAAAGGTAGATCCTTTGTCCCAGGCCCCCCAAGGAAGAGTATACAGTTAGAAGCACTGTCCTCTTCCCTAGGCAAGCTGGAGGATGACGCCAACAGGAACTTCACAGAAGCTCTCCTCCCAGGACAAAAGATTCTCCCAACAAGAGAGAAGAGGAAATGGCCCCCACAACTCCCAGCAATCCCAAGAAAAAAAGAATCCCCTAGGAAAATGCCGGGATTACATGAAAAAGTGACAGAACACATGCAAAAGCTAGAAAAAGAGATCCACACACAGAAAAGACCAAATCTATCAAAAAAAGAAAGAGCAGCATTGGATCTCCTGAAAAAAGATGCAAACATAGTGATCAAGAAAGCTGACAAGGATGGAGCGTTGGTGGTGCTAAAAACTGAGAGCTACATCAAGATGGGAAACCAACATTTAAGAGACAAGGAAACATATGAAACAGTAGGAAACCCAGAAGAAGCTCTCCAAGCTGTTACCAGAGAGAGCAAATTACTGGTCAACAGGTTCCATACATTGGATAACATAAAAGAAAAAGTCAGGAGCTTCACAGCAGGACAAAGGGACGCTCTACTGCAACACAAGGCCAGCATCCCGCACTGGTATGTCCTCCCCAAAACGCATAAAGCCATAGATGAGGACACAGGCACCTGGCCTGGAAGACCAGTTTTGAGCGGCTGCAGTGCACCCACCAGACCAGTAGATAGACTGCTTACCACCTTCCTGACCCCCCTTTTAGAACTACTGCCAGAAAGACTCCAGGACACACATCGGATTTTCTGAGGAAAATGAAAGATAGCCCTCGTTTTCCGAAAGATTCCATAATCTTCTCCTTTGACATTGTCTCACTCTACCCATCCATCCCCCAAGAAGAGGCAGCATGGGTAGTTGCAAACTTCTATGAGAAGAATTATGGGTATGTTCAAGGACGTCTGGCAGCAGATTTTAACATAACACCCCCACCTCCATACCTGATCAAAGAAGGGATAGATCATGTACTAAGAGGAACTCTGCTAAGATTTGATAACAAATTCTATAGACAGTGTAAGGGCACAGCAATTGGAGCCTCAGTTTCAGTGGCACTTGCAGAGATTTTCGTGCATGTCAGCATAGAAAAGAAGAGGAAGAAACTAAGGAAACAGCCAGAGATCTTCTACAGATATATAGACGATATTTTTGGGATCTTCACAGGAACAGAGGAAGAGTTGCAACAATACCACAAAGAGCTGAATGAACTCCACCCAGATTTGAAATTCACGTTGGAATGGAGTAAAGAAAAGCTCCCCTTCTTGGATACCATGGTGTATTGGGACACAGAAATGCGCCCACAGACATCCACCTTTTACAAGCCCTCCAACACACATCAATATCTCCATTTTCTGTCCAGCCACCACCCCAGTTTGAAGAAATCCCTCCCCTTCTCACAGGGCATCAGGATCAAGAGGATTATCAGTGAAAGAAAAAACCTCGACAAAGCCCTAAGAAATGGTAAATTTCTTCAGTAAAAGGGGTTACAGCAGACAGATATTGATGAAAGCACTGGAGAGGTTAGAAGGTATCCCAAGAGAAACACTGTTGCACAACGACACGGCAAGGAACATGGAAAGGTCCATCATACCCATGGTATACTCCCAGACCCTGGCCACCCCCATCAGGCAATCCATAAATGAAATTTGGGAGTGGTTGAAAGAAGATTCGAAAGGCAAACCTTGGGAGAACAGATTCAAAGGGCCCCCCCTATGATTGCATGGATGAAGGACAAGTCCATTGAAAATATCATAATTAGAGCTCAGTTCCCTTCCCCCTTGACCGAATAAACGAATAAGTGATTTAGCTTCTAGGCATGCGCAAATCTATTTACACATAGTTGATTAACATCAAACTATAAAGTTTAAGGGCTGACAAAGGAGAAACAGATATAAGACATCTCTGTATTTATTAGTTATGACAAGTTTTATATATAAAGTCTTCCTTCCTCCTGCACAAACTTCCAATTTTTTCATGACTTCCTTTTTCATCTTGTGCCGCGTCCAATAATAGGACCTTAGGAGAAGGATTGACACTTTCCTTTATTTTTATTTTTATTAAGTATTAAGTATTTGTGTTTTTTCCATATATAATTTTTTATACATGTGTTATGATCCCCCCTCCCCTCCTGCACAAACTTCTTTTTTTCATTTACATCGTTTTTCCATTCTTGTGCCAAGCCAGTTTATTAGGCTCTCTAAAGGAGGAACTGGGGAAGTTTTCGTATTTACATAACTATATTAAAAATACATTTTTTTCATATATATATATATCCCCCCTCCCCTCCTGCACAAACTTCCTTTTTTCATTTACATCGTTTTTCCATTCTTGTGCCAAGCCAGTTTATTAGGCTCTCTAAAGGAGGAACTGGGGAAGTTTTCTTTATTACATAATTTCTCCACTTTTATTTGGCCAATTGTAGAAATAATAATTTTTTTTTATATATATATATATAAATGTGTTATGATTCCCCCCCCCCCCTCCTGCACAAACTTCCTTTTTTCATTTACATCGTTTTTCCATTCTTGTGCCAAGCCAGTTTATTAGGCTCTAAAGGAGGAACTGGGGAAGTTTCCATTATTACATTACTACATTTTTATTTGGCCAATGGTAAGAAATTTATTTATTTTTCCATATATATATACAAGTATTTTGCCCCCCCCCCTCCCCTCCTGCACAAAATTTCCTTTTTTTCATTTACATCGTTTTTCCATCTTTGTGCAAAGCCATCATTTTATGGCTCTTTATAGGAGGAACTGGGGTAGTACTTATAATGCACAAATATACCACTGGGTTATCTCTTCTTTTTTATTGCATTTTACCGTTTTACTGGAGAACTAAGAAATGGATGTCATATATTTGGAGTTACAGTCTAAGCATCCTCTATCATATGGAGACACACAGAGGTCTTTTGAATTTCATGATAAGAAACCTTCTAAAGAAATGAAGAATAGAATAAAGCCCCCCCAGCCACAGCAGAAACCCAGATTTGTTAATCTTTTCCTCCTTTCTGCATGGGCACCTCACCAGCTCTCACATTGAATGGAGGAATGTGGGATATACGATAAGCCAAGCCTTTGTCTTTACAGGTATATGTATTTTCAATATCAACAATGAAAAATTTGGAAATTATATGAATAGAAACATGCCCCTTTATTTTTCCATAGATACAACTGATAGAGAACAAAAATATGGAATGTCAACATCCCTTTTATGTTTACACATATACAGAGTACAGATATAGAGATAACAGTATATTGAATGTAAACATTCCCTCTGTTTACACATTTACAGAGTATAGAGATGACGTTTTTTGTTATAGCACCTAGAGTCTCAAAACAATATGAATAAATACGGTCTCTTGACCCATGAAAAATATGATAGACATAGTATTCATACCTTGACATAGAATCTGAACATGGAATAGACCCTACTTGAGTACCAAGGTCTCCCATAAACACAAAAAAATAATAAATGGAAATTCGGAACCAGGGATAATATGCTTCCTTTATGGGTAGCATTCAAAAATAACAATATCAACTGCATATATACAAAAGATGGAGTAACAGGGCAACAGATGTGGAGCAGACCCTCACCCCAAGCCGGTGACCTGGTTGATTGACAGGTAACTACCAGGGGACCCAGGTCAGGTATACAAGGGCTGCCCCATGAGAGTTGCAGGATAATCATGATAGGTTTAAGATATGCATGGTTTTACTGCATGTTTTTTAGACATAAACTCATCTATGTATATTTAACATATTCTGTAATTACAGGACCCTTGGAATACAAGAGGGAAGAGCCTCCTCAGTTGGTTACAAGGAAGTCTTCCTCCCTCAAGGACCTGAATCCCAGACGGTTTTGTTGTTTTTCCCATATACCAATTGCTTCTACTTGTACATTTTGTAAAAACAGATGATGTAGATACTCGTAGTTTTGACATTTATGCTTCTAGCCTTTGAACCTTGTATCTATAACATCTCCTAGCATCAACATAGAAGAGACCAGAGACAACAGGAGCAGGAAGGACCCCCAGTTCCCATACAGCAACGACCCCCAAACCCCCCCTGTTGAGGTTCCACCCCCTGATATATACCGCCTGTCTCTCCCCTCTTTCATTAACCTTCTTCTTTGCTTCAGGACCACCTCTCCTCAGGAACAGCAGTTGCGACAGGGCCTCCCAGAACCAACCTACCTCCCCTGCCCTGACCAAGTGTAGCCCTCTCAGAGGGCTCCTGCTGGTTCCTCCTTTCTCTCCCCATACAGGAACTCCAGGAGGGAAGGGACCCCTAGCTGTTGTCGGTGGGAACAGGCGTCTTCCTTTCCGAGTTCCTTGTGTTTGAATTTTTGTAGTTTTTATTGTGTTTTTGTATGATACTCTGTTTCCAGAAATAAAATAATTCTAGAAGTCGCCTCACAGAACAAACTGCAGCAATATCTGTATATATTAAAACTTCTTTTTCCACAGAACGATGAGATGGAAGGATTACATAGGTCCCCAAACTACCCCAAGAGTACAGAGGCTCCTCCCCTCCCCACAGGTGACCATTCAGGGACCAGATGGAAGATGAGGGCCGCCCCCAAGGAGAACTCAGCTCAGGGATTGGAGGACGAACAAGAAAAGGAACACAGATTTTTATGTACACACCTTTATTCCTTATGTATATAATGTATGAGTTTTGAATAAAGTTTCAGTACCCCCACGCACCTGATGAGGCCCTGTAGGCCGAAAGCGCTCGTGCTGCTGGGTTACTGAGTAGTGTATTGTGAATTTGTGTTTAATTCCTTCCTTTTGGACTTTCTATTATACGAGTGATCAGTGACAAACAGTGAAAAAATAGTGACAAACAGTGAAAAAACAGTGAAAAAACAGTGACATACAGTGAAAAACAGTGAAATTACAGTGACATATACAGTGTACAGCAGAACATACCAAGACCCAGCAAGGAAGCCCAGAGGACCATCCTACAGCAGCAGCTCACGGTTAGCCCCAAAGTTCCCTTTACAAAGGAACCTTGGGTTTTGTTTTGTTGTAGCTTAACAACCTCTGAGTTTTTTCATGTAGGCTGTCCTGTATAGGTTTGGTATTTTTCCTGTTGCCTGTATACCCTTTTTCTCTGACTGTTGTACTGACTCACCTCCACTTTCCATTTTTTCCATTTTTCTGGTGATTGGTTTCACCTCTTTCCTGTGTATTTATACGCAGTGCCAGTGTATCACAAGGTTTTCAGTGTTCGTTTCAGTGTATCACAGTGGTTACATTTTTATAATACATAGTGCCAGTGTATCACAGTGGTTACAGCGTTGTAACACAGTGTCAGTACTTCACAGTGTACAGTGTTTTAGCACATAAGTGTCAGTGTTGTACAGTGATTACAGTGTTTTAGCACATAGGTGTCAGTGTTTCACAGTGTATACAGTGTCTGTACACATAAGTGTCAGTGTTCCACAGTGTTTACAGTGTTCACAAGGTGTACAGTGTTTGAAAAGATAGAAGTGTTGATTCAAGGAAGCTTTCACGGGTGAAGTGTCAACAGTTTTCACAGATAATATACACACAGTTGAGTTGTTTTAAAAAAAGCATACTTTTTCAGTGAAGGTTTTTTTGCTGACTGGTTGTTTTGTTCCCCCCCCCCCCTTTTATCGCTGTGCTTGATGTAACCCACAAGACTCTGATTAAAAGACACCTGAGTTGAGTCCTTTGGTTTCTTGCCCAGCTGTATTCCAGCTGGAAAGGACGTACTGGGTTACAACAAACACAGGGATTGGTAGTTTAGCCTTTCTTGGGTGAATAAAACATTCTGAACCGAAAGGTCCTGACCTAACCTGGCCTAGCCCCAAGGTAATCAGACGCCTAGTCCTTTTTTCACATGCCTAGCTGGATCTCAGCTAGAAAGGACGTTCAGACGGACCAGTAAGATTACAACAAAATGGTTAACACCAGGAAACAGATCAGGGAGGGAGAGGTTCAGCACCCAGAGGAAGCTAGACAAGGAGAGATTCTGAGTGATCTCAGTACCCCAGTCAGTGAATTGCATGGAATAGTAGCGAACAAAGAGGTAGACAAAATAAAATTACCATTCCCATGGAAAGACCCAGACAACCCATTAGCTCTAAGGGGAGGATGGGCCCACCCCTATGCTTGGACGAAAGGTAGCCCTGCTATTGAAAGGTCCCCCTTGGCTCCACTCCTCTTAGGAGTGGAAGGACCTGTTATATATAGAGAGGACCCCTTCCCAGATAGATATGAGGAATCCCATGACAGATCCCCCCTAAAGGACCCCCTGTGTAGAAAAGAATTCCATAATTTGACTAAGCTATATTCCATAGAGGCTATGTCATTAGCGAGAGTAGAATACTGTGACAAATGTGAAACAGCAGGTGTTGCTGAAGATTATGAAGTTACAGTGGCCAAATACTCAACCCCTTCAGGAGTCCTCCCCCCCAGATGGGTAGTTGAAATGGGCGAATTGATTTGGCTAAGTGCAGCAAAAAAATGGCAAGGGTTAATGGCAGCTCACCTTAGGGCAGAGGCCATTGAAACAAGGAAAAGGATCATAACAATTAAGCATGAACTAAAAGAAAAATTTCCAAATGAGTATAGAGTTATATGCCATGAGGCATGGGAAAAAGGAAACTTGTCAGCCCTGAAAATTAAAAAAACAAACACCCCCAAACCTCCCTCACCTCTACCTGAAAAGTAATGGCCTACCTATGTGGGAATACATTTGTGAGCATGTAGATGGAAGCATAACCCCGAAGAAGAGGAGATGGTTGAGGCTTGCATGAACAATGACCTAGTGACAGATGGGATAGTACTGAAAAGAAATAGGAAAACCCAAACAGACCCTGTGGAAAATGGGAATTCTTCAGGAAGCTTGGATGACTCCACTTCAACGGCAGACAACACAAAGGAGCCAGTAGCTTCAACAAGCTCAGAGGGACCCCAGCCACAAGAGAGGACAGTCATACTTCTCTCTCCCCCCCAAGAGGAGTCGCTAGACACCCAGTCTGAGGAGGACCAAGGAGCACCAGAATGTGAAGAGATACAAACCCCCCCACAAGAAGAGAGGAATCCCATAGCTGCACAGAGGCATGAGGCATCTTCTCCAACCCAAGAAGAGGAAGAGGAAGACCCCACAAGTTCCACTCCTCTCCCCACCCCCCCTCCCCCTGCTCTCAAGAGGTGCACCTCCCTCCCACACAAAAAAGAGTCTATCCCTCTCCGCTGGTAAAGCTAAATGAATGCAGTGATATGTTGATCAAAGTGGTGCAATCCCTGGACAGAATTGAAAAGGCTTTCAGGGAAGCCCCCTTCCCCCTCCACCTCCCACCCAGCCCCCCCTCCCCCCTTGATGGAACCCAGCTCAAGCAGGCAGAGACCACAAGGAACCCCACACCCAAACACATTGCAAGGCCTGCAAGCAATGGCAAGGACGAAGAAAAAAGAAAAGGCAAACAAAAGAAAAGAAAAACAAACAAGAATAGCCAGACAAGAAGATGAAACCTGGGACAACAGGCAAGCCGATAGACCCAGGAGAACGAGATACAGAGCAAGGACGCAAAGAAACAGAGGTCCCACCCCCCAATATGTAGAGCAGGCTCAACCCCCCAGAAGGAACAATGGAGAGGATTTTTTCCCACCCCCAAGGCCACAGAGGGAAAGATTCAGACAAAGAGAAACTCCAACGATCCACAGGGGACAAGAAGCATATCGATACCAGGACACAACTTGGCAAAGGAACCACAGAACCTGGCAAGAACCCCAAAGGAGAAGACCCCCCTCCCCCACACCCGTACCCAAGGAGTACATACAGAAACAACATGTGGCCAACAGAGGAGCGACAACATACCCCCAGGAACCCCCAATGGAACTGGCAACCACAGAGAAACCAGGGACATTGGCAACCCAGGAGGGAACAGAGACAGTGGCACCCCAGGACCCAGAGGAACTGGCACCCCAGAGACACCCACAGAGGATGGCATCAACAAAGACAAGAAAACACCCCATGGGCCCAAGGAACAGCAGGAGAAAGGCAGTGGCCAGAAGAAACGAGAGGTTACTGGGGATGGAACTAATTGTCACTGAAGTCAACCTCACAAAGGACCAACTTTCCCTCTTACACAAAGGTAGATCCTTTGTCCCAGGCCCCCCAAGGAAGAGTATACAGTTAGAAGCACTGTCCTCTTCCCTAGGCAAGCTGGAGGATGACGCCAACAGGAACTTCACAGAAGCTCTCCTCCCAGGACAAAAGATTCTCCCAACAAGAGAGAAGAGGAAATGGCCCCCACAACTCCCAGCAATCCCAAAAAAAAAAGAATCCCCTAGGAAAATGCCGGGATT
Source organism: Penaeus vannamei (assembly GCF_003789085.1). Classification (NCBI taxonomy): domain Eukaryota; kingdom Metazoa; phylum Arthropoda; class Malacostraca; order Decapoda; family Penaeidae; genus Penaeus; species Penaeus vannamei. Next base: position 75,384 of record NW_020871234.1, read on the forward strand.
ACATGAAAAAAGTGACAGAACACATGCAAAAGCTAGAAAAAGAGATCCACACACAGAAAAGACCAAATCTATCAAAAAAAGAAAGAGCAGCATTGGATCTCCTGAAAAAAGATGCAAACATAGTGATCAAGAAAGCTGACAAGGATGGAGCGTTGGTGGTGCTAAAAACTGAGAGCTACATCAAGATGGGAAACCAACATTTAAGAGACAAGGAAACATATGAAACAGTAGGAAACCCAGAAGAAGCTCTCCAAGCTGTTACCAGAGAGAGCAAATTACTGGTCAACAGGTTCCATACATTGGATAACATAAAAGAAAAAGTCAGGAGCTTCACAGCAGGACAAAGGGACGCTCTACTGCAACACAAGGCCAGCATCCCGCACTGGTATGTCCTCCCCAAAACGCATAAAGCCATAGATGAGGACACAGGCACCTGGCCTGGAAGACCAGTTTTGAGCGGCTGCAGTGCACCCACCAGACCAGTAGATAGACTGCTTACCACCTTCCTGACCCCCCTTTTAGAACTACTGCCAGAAAGACTCCAGGACACATCGGATTTTCTGAGGAAAATGAAAGATAGCCCTCGTTTTCCGAAAGATTCCATAATCTTCTCCTTTGACATTGTCTCACTCTACCCATCCATCCCCCAAGAAGAGGCAGCATGGGTAGTTGCAAACTTCTATGAGAAGAATTATGGGTATGTTCAAGGACGTCTGGCAGCAGATTTTAACATAACACCCCCACCTCCATACCTGATCAAAGAAGGGATAGATCATGTACTAAGAGGAACTCTGCTAAGATTTGATAACAAATTCTATAGACAGTGTAAGGGCACAGCAATTGGAGCCTCAGTTTCAGTGGCACTTGCAGAGATTTTCGTGCATGTCAGCATAGAAAAGAAGAGGAAGAAACTAAGGAAACAGCCAGAGATCTTCTACAGATATATAGACGATATTTTTGGGATCTTCACAGGAACAGAGGAAGAGTTGCAACAATACCACAAAGAGCTGAATGAACTCCACCCAGATTTGAAATTCACGTTGGAATGGAGTAAAGAAAAGCTCCCCTTCTTGGATACCATGGTGTATTGGGACACAGAAATGCGCCCACAGACATCCACCTTTTACAAGCCCTCCAACACACATCAATATCTCCATTTTCTGTCCAGCCACCACCCCAGTTTGAAGAAATCCCTCCCCTTCTCACAGGGCATCAGGATCAAGAGGATTATCAGTGAAAGAAAAAACCTCGACAAAGCCCTGCAAGAAATGGTAAATTTCTTCAGTAAAAGGGGTTACAGCAGACAGATATTGATGAAAGCACTGGAGAGGTTAGAAGGTATCCCAAGAGAAACACTGTTGCACAACGACACGGCAAGGAACATGGAAAGGTCCATCATACCCATGGTATACTCCCAGACCCTGGCCACCCCCATCAGGCAATCCATAAATGAAATTTGGGAGTGGTTGAAAGAAGATTCGAAAGGCAAACCTTGGGAGAACAGATTCAAAGGGCCCCCCCTATGATTGCATGGATGAAGGACAAGTCCATTGAAAATATCATAATTAGAGCTCAGTTCCCTTCCCCCTTGACCGAATAAACGAATAAGTGATTTAGCTTCTAGGCATGCGCAAATCTATTTACACATAGTTGATTAACATCAAACTATAAAGTTTAAGGGCTGACAAAGGAGAAACAGATATAAGACATCTCTGTATTTATTAGTTATGACAAGTTTTATATATAAAGTCTTCCTTCCTCCTGCACAAACTTCCAATTTTTTCATGACTTCCTTTTTCATCTTGTGCCGCGTCCAATAATAGGACCTTAGGAGAAGGATTGACACTTTCCTTTATTTTTATTTTTATTAAGTATTAAGTATTTGTGTTTTTTCCATATATAATTTTTATACATGTGTTATGATCCCCCCTCCCCTCCTGCACAAACTTCTTTTTTTCATTTACATCGTTTTTCCATTCTTGTGCCAAGCCAGTTTATTAGGCTCTCTAAAGGAGGAACTGGGGAAGTTTTCGTATTTACATAACTCTATTAAAAATACATTTTTTTCATATATATATATATCCCCCCTCCCCTCCTGCACAAACTTCCTTTTTTCATTTACATCGTTTTTCCATTCTTGTGCCAAGCCAGTTTATTAGGCTCTCTAAAGGAGGAACTGGGGAAGTTTTCTTTATTACATAATTTCTCCACTTTTATTTGGCCAATTGTAGAAATAATAATTTTTTTTTATATATATATATATATAATAATGTGTATGATTCCCCCCCCCCCTCCTGCACAAACTTCCTTTTTTCATTTACATCGTTTTTCCATTCTTGTGCCAAGCCAGTTTATTAGGCTCTAAAGGAGGAACTGGGGAAGTTTCCATTATACATTACTACATTTTTATTTGGCCAATGGTAAGAAATTTATTTATTTTTCCATATATATATACAAGTATTTTGCCCCCCCCCTCCCCTCCTGCACAAAATTTCCTTTTTTTCATTTACATCGTTTTTCCATCTTTGTGCAAAGCCATCTTTTTATGGCTCTTTATAGGAGGAACTGGGGTAGTACTTATAATGCACAAATATACCACTGGGTTATCTCTTCTTTTTTATTGCATTTTACCGTTTTACTGGAGAACTAAGAAATGGATGTCATATATTTGGAGTTACAGTCTAAGCATCCTCTATCATATGGAGACACACAGAGGTCTTTTGAATTTCATGATAAGAAACCTTCTAAAGAAATGAAGAATAGAATAAAGCCCCCCCAGCCACAGCAGAAACCCAGATTTGTTAATCTTTTCCTCCTTTCTGCATGGGCACCTCACCAGCTCTCACATTGAATGGAGGAATGTGGGATATACGATAAGCCAAGCCTTTGTCTTTACAGGTATATGTATTTTCAATATCAACAATGAAAAATTTGGAAATTATATGAATAGAAACATGCCCCTTTATTTTTCCATAGATACAACTGATAGAGAACAAAAATATGGAATGTCAACATCCCTTTTATGTTTACACATATACAGAGTACAGATATAGAGATAACAGTATATTGAATGTAAACATTCCCTCTGTTTACACATTTACAGAGTATAGAGATGACGTTTTTTGTTATAGCACCTAGAGTCTCAAAACAATATGAATAAATACGGTCTCTTGACCCATGAAAAATATGATAGACATAGTATTCATACCTTGACATAGATTCTGAACATGGAATAGACCCTACTTGAGTACCAAGGTCTCCCATAAACACAAAAAAATAATAAATGGAAATTCGGAACCAGGGATAATATGCTTCCTTTATGGGTAGCATTCAAAAATAACAATATCAACTGCATATATACAAAAGATGGAGTAACAGGGCAACAGATGTGGAGCAGACCCTCACCCCAAGCCGGTGACCTGGTTGATTGACAGGTAACTACCAGGGGACCCAGGTCAGGTATACAAGGGCTGCCCCATGAGAGTTGCAGGATAATCATGATAGGTTTAAGATATGCATGGTTTTACTGCATGTTTTTTAGACATAAACTCATCTATGTATATTTAACATATTCTGTAATTACAGGACCCTTGGAATACAAGAGGGAAGAGCCTCCTCAGTTGGTTACAAGGAAGTCTTCCTCCCCAAGGACCTGAATCCCAGACGGTTTTGTTTTTCCCATATACCAATTGCTTCTACTTGTACATTTTGTATAAAACAGATGATGTAGATACTCGTAGTTTTGACATTTATGCTTCTAGCCTTTGAACCTTGTATCTATAACATCTCCTAGCATCAACATAGAAGAGACCAGAGACAACAGGAGCAGGAAGGACCCCCAGTTCCCATCAGCAACGACCCCCAAACCCCCCCTGTTGAGGTTCCACCCCCTGATATATACCGCCTGTCTCTCCCCTCTTTCATTAACCTTCTTCTTTGCTTCAGGACCACCTCTCCTCAGGAACAGCAGTTGCGACAGGGCCTCCCAGAACCAACCTACCTCCCCTGCCCTGACCAAGTGTAGCCCTCTCAGAGGGCTCCTGCTGGTTCCTCCTTTCTCTCCCCATACAGGAACTCCAGGAGGGAAGGGACCCCTAGCTGTTGTCGGTGGGAACAGGCGTCTTCCTTTCCGAGTTCCTTGTGTTTGAATTTTTGTAGTTTTTATTGTGTTTTTGTATGATACTCTGTTTCCAGAAATAAAATAATTCTAGAAGTCGCCTCACAGAACAAACGGCAGCAATATCTGTATATATTAAAACTTCTTTTTCCACAGAACGATGAGATGGAAGGATTACATAGGTCCCCAAACTACCCCAAGAGTACAGAGGCTCCTCCCCTCCCCACAGGTGACCATTCAGGGACCAGATGGAAGATGAGGGCCGCCCCCAAGGAGAACTCAGCTCAGGGATTGGAGGACGAAGAAGAAAAGGAACACAGATTTTTATGTACACACCTTTATTCCTTATGTATATAATGTATGAGTTTTGAATAAAGTTTCAGTACCCCCACGCACCTGATGAGGCCCTGTAGGCCGAAAGCGCTCGTGCTGCTGGGTTACTGAGTAGTGTATTGTGAATTTGTGTTTAATTCCTTCCTTTTGGACTTTCTATTATACGAGTGATCAGTGACAAACAGTGAAAAATAGTGACAAACAGTGAAAAAACAGTGAAAAAACAGTGACATACAGTGAAAAACAGTGAAATTACAGTGACATATACAGTGTACAGCAGAACATACCAAGACCCAGCAAGGAAGCCCAGAGGACCATCCTACAGCAGCAGCTCACGGTTAGCCCCAAAGTTCCCTTTACAAAGGAACCTTGGGTTTTGTTTTGTTGTAGCTTAACAACCTCTGAGTTTTTTCATGTAGGCTGTCCTGTATAGGTTTGGTATTTTTCCTGTTGCCTGTATACCCTTTTTCTCTGACTGTTGTACTGACTCACCTCCACTTTTCCTTTTTTTTCCTTTTTTCTGGTGATTGGTTTCACCTCTTCCTGTGTATTTATACGTAGTGCCAGTGTATCACAAGGTTTTCAGTGTTCGTTTCAGTGTATCACAGTGGTTACATTTTTATAATACATAGTGCCAGTGTATCACAGTGGTTACAGCGTTGTAACACAGTGTCAGTACTTCACAGTGTACAGTGTTTTAGCACATAAGTGTCAGTGTTGTACAGTGATTACAGTGTTTTAGCACATAGGTGTCAGTGTTTCACAGTGTATACAGTGTCTGTACTCATAAGTGTCAGTGTTCCACAGTGTTTACAGTGTTCACAAGGTGTACAGTGTTTGAAAAGATAGAAGTGTTGATTCAAGGAAGCTTTCACGGGTGAAGTGTCAACAGTTTTCACAGATAATATACACACAGTTGAGTTGTTTTAAAAAAAGCATACTTTTTCAGTGAAGGTTTTTTTTGCTGACTGGTTGTTTCGTTCCCCCCCCCCCCTTTTATCGCTGTGCTTGATGTAACCCACAAGACTCTGATTAAAAGACACCTGAGTTGAGTCCTTTGGTTTCTTGCCCAGCTGTATTCCAGCTGGAAAGGACGTACTGGGTTACAACAAACACAGGGATTGGCAGTTTAGCCTTTCTTGGGTGAATAAAACATTCTGAACCGAAAGGTCCTGACCTAACCTGGCCTAGCCCCAAGGTAATCAGACGCCTAGTCCTTTTTTCACATGCCTAGCTGGATCTCAGCTAGAAAGGACGTTCAGACGGACCAGTAAGATTACAACAAAATGGTTAACACCAGGAAACAGATCAGGGAGGGAGAGGTTCAGCACCCAGAGGAAGCTAGACAAGGAGAGATTCTGAGTGATCTCAGTACCCCAGTCAGTGAATTGCATGGAATAGTAGCGAACAAAGAGGTAGACAAAATAAAATTACCATTCCCATGGAAAGACCCAGACAACCCATTAGCTCTAAGGGGAGGATGGGCCCACCCCTATGCTTGGACGAAAGGTAGCCCTGCTATTGAAAGGTCCCCCTTGGCTCCACTCCTCTTAGGAGTGGAAGGACCTGTTATATATAGAGAGGACCCCTTCCCAGATAGATATGAGGAATCCCATGACAGATCCCCCCTAAAGGACCCCCTGTGTAGAAAAGAATTCCATAATTTGACTAAGCTATATTCCATAGAGGCTATGTCATTAGCGAGAGTAGAATACTGTGACAAATGTGAAACAGCAGGTGTTGCTGAAGATTATGAAGTTACAGTGGCCAAATACTCAACCCCTTCAGGAGTCCTCCCCCCCAGATGGGTAGTTGAAATGGGCGAATTGATTTGGCTAAGTGCAGCAAAAAAATGGCAAGGGTTAATGGCAGCTCACCTTAGGGCAGAGGCCATTGAAACAAGGAAAAGGATCATAACAATTAAGCATGAACTAAAAGAAAAATTTCCAAATGAGTATAGAGTTATATGCCATGAGGCATGGGAAAAAGGAAACTTGTCAGCCCTGAAAATTAAAAAACAAACACCCCCAAACCTCCCTCACCTCTACCTGAAAAGTAATGGCCTACCTATGTGGGAATACATTTGTGAGCATGTAGATGGAAGCATAACCCCGAAGAAGAGGAGATGGTTGAGGCTTGCATGAACAATGACCTAGTGACAGATGGGATAGTACTGAAAAGAAATAGGAAAACCCAAACAGACCCTGTGGAAAATGGGAATTCTTCAGGAAGCTTGGATGACTCCACTTCAACGGCAGACAACACAAAGGAGCCAGTAGCTTCAACAAGCTCAGAGGGACCCCAGCCACAAGAGAGGACAGTCATACTTCTCTCTCCCCCCCAAGAGGAGTCGCTAGACACCCAGTCTGAGGAGGACCAAGGAGCACCAGAATGTGAAGAGATACAAACCCCCCCACAAGAAGAGAGGAATCCCATAGCTGCACAGAGGCATGAGGCATCTTCTCCAACCCAAGAAGAGGAAGAGGAAGACCCCACAAGTTCCACTCCTCTCCCCACCCCCCTCCCCCTGCTCTCAAGAGGTGCACCTCCCTCCCACACAAAAAAGAGTCTATCCCTCTCCGCTGGTAAAGCTAAATGAATGCAGTGATATGTTGATCAAAGTGGTGCAATCCCTGGACAGAATTGAAAAGGCTTTCAGGGAAGCCCCCTTCCCCCCTCCACCTCCCACCCAGCCCCCCCCTCCCCCTTGATGGAACCCAGCTCAAGCAGGCAGAGACCACAAGGAACCCCACACCCAAACACATTGCAAGGCCTGCAAGCAATGGCAAGGACGAAGAAAAAAGAAAAGGCAAACAAAAGAAAAGAAAAACAAACAAGAATAGCCAGACAAGAAGATGAAACCTGGGACAACAGGCAAGCCGATAGACCCAGGAGAACGAGATACAGAGCAAGGACGCAAAGAAACAGAGGTCCCCCCCCAATATGTAGAGCAGGCTCAACCCCCAGAAGGAACAATGGAGAGGATTTTTTCCCACCCCCAAGGCCACAGAGGGAAAGATTCAGACAAAGAGAAACTCCAACGATCCACAGGGGACAAGAAGCATATCGATACCAGGACACAACTTGGCAAAGGAAACCACAGAACCTGGCAAGAACCCCAAAGGAGAAGACCCCCCCTCCCCCACACCCGTACCCAAGGAGTACATACAGAAACAACATGTGGCCAACAGAGGAGCGACAACATACCCCCAGGAACCCCCAATGGAACTGGCAACCACAGAGAAACCAGGGACATTGGCAACCCAGGAGGGAACAGAGACAGTGGCACCCCAGGACCCAGAGGAACTGGCACCCCAGAGACACCCACAGAGGATGGCATCAACAAAGACAAGAAAACACCCCATGGGCCCAAGGAACAGCAGGAGAAAGGCAGTGGCCAGAAGAAACGAGAGGTTACTGGGGATGGAACTAATTGTCACTGAAGTCAACCTCACAAAGGACCAACTTTCCCTCTTACACAAAGGTAGATCCTTTGTCCCAGGCCCCCCAAGGAAGAGTATACAGTTAGAAGCACTGTCCTCTTCCCTAGGCAAGCTGGAGGATGACGCCAACAGGAACTTCACAGAAGCTCTCCTCCCAGGACAAAAGATTCTCCCAACAAGAGAGAAGAGGAAATGGCCCCCACAACTCCCAGCAATCCCAAGAAAAAAAGAATCCCCTAGGAAAATGCCGGGATTACATGAAAAAGTGACAGAACACATGCAAAAGCTAGAAAAAGAGATCCACACACAGAAAAGACCAAATCTATCAAAAAAAGAAAGAGCAGCATTAGATCTCCTGAAAAAAGATGCAAACATAGTGATCAAGAAAGCTGACAAGGATGGAGCGTTGGTGGTGCTAAAAACTGAGAGCTACATCAAGATGGGAAACCAACATTTAAGAGACAAGGAAACATATGAAACAGTAGGAAACCCAGAAGAAGCTCTCCAAGCTGTTACCAGAGAGAGCAAATTACTGGTCAACAGGTTCCATACATTGGATAACATAAAAGAAAAAGTCAGGAGCTTCACAGCAGGACAAAGGGACGCTCTACTGCAACACAAGGCCAGCATCCCGCACTGGTATGTCCTCCCCAAAACGCATAAAGCCATAATGAGGACACAGGCACCTGGCCTGGAAGACCAGTTTTGAGCGGCTGCAGTGCACCCACCAGACCAGTAGATAGACTGCTTACCACCTTCCTGACCCCCCTTTTAGAACTACTGCCAGAAAGACTCCAGGACACATCGGATTTTCTGAGGAAAATGAAAGATAGCCCTCGTTTTCCGAAAGATTCCATAATCTTCTCCTTTGACATTGTCTCACTCTACCCATCCATCCCCCAAGAAGAGGCAGCATGGGTAGTTGCAAACTTCTATGAGAAGAATTATGGGTATGTTCAAGGACGTCTGGCAGCAGATTTTAACATAACACCCCCACCTCCATACCTGATCAAAGAAGGGATAGATCATGTACTAAGAGGAACTCTGCTAAGATTTGATAACAAATTCTATAGACAGTGTAAGGGCACAGCAATTGGAGCCTCAGTTTCAGTGGCACTTGCAGAGATTTTCGTGCATGTCAGCATAGAAAAGAAGAGGAAGAAACTAAGGAAACAGCCAGAGATCTTCTACAGATATATAGACGATATTTTTGGGATCTTCACAGGAACAGAGGAAGAGTTGCAACAATACCACAAAGAGCTGAATGAACTCCACCCAGATTTGAAATTCACGTTGGAATGGAGTAAAGAAAAGCTCCCCTTCTTGGATACCATGGTGTATTGGGACACAGAAATGCGCCCACAGACATCCACCTTTTACAAGCCCTCCAACACACATCAATATCTCCATTTTCTGTCCAGCCACCACCCCAGTTTGAAGAAATCCCTCCCCTTCTCACAGGGCATCAGGATCAAGAGGATTATCAGTGAAAGAAAAAACCTCGACAAAGCCCTGCAAGAAATGGTAAATTTCTTCAGTAAAAGGGGTTACAGCAGACAGATATTGATGAAAGCACTGGAGAGGTTAGAAGGTATCCCAAGAGAAACACTGTTGCACAACGACACGGCAAGGAACATGGAAAGGTCCATCATACCCATGGTATACTCCCAGACCCTGGCCACCCCCATCAGGCAATCCATAAATGAAATTTGGGAGTGGTTGAAAGAAGATTCGAAAGGCAAACCTTGGGAGAACAGATTCAAAGGGCCCCCCCTATGATTGCATGGATGAAGGACAAGTCCATTGAAAATATCATAATTAGAGCTCAGTTCCCTTCCCCCTTGACCGAATAAACGAATAAGTGATTTAGCTTCTAGGCATGCGCAAATCTATTTACACATAGTTGATTAACATCAAACTATAAAGTTTAAGGGCTGACAAAGGAGAAACAGATATAAGACATCTCTGTATTTATTAGTTATGACAAGTTTTATATATAAAGTCTTCCTTCCTCCTGCACAAACTTCCAATTTTTTCATGACTTCCTTTTTCATCTTGTGCCGCGTCCAATAATAGGACCTTAGGAGAAGGATTGACACTTTCCTTATTTTTATTTTTATTTTTATTAAGTATTGAAGTATTTGTGTTTTTTCCATATATAATTATTTATACATGTGTTATGATCCCCCTCCCCTCCTGCACAAACTTCTTTTTTTCATTTACATCGTTTTTCCATTCTTGTGCCAAGCCAGTTTATTAGGCTCTCTAAAGGAGGAACTGGGGAAGTTTTCGTATTTACATAACTCTATTAAAAATACATTTTTTCATATATATATATATATCCCCCCTCCCCTCCTGCACAAACTTCTTTTTTTCATTTACATCGTTTTTCCATTCTTGTGCCAAGCCAGTTTATTAGGCTCTCTAAAGGAGGAACTGGGGAAGTTTTCTTTATTACATAATTTCTCCACTTTTAATTGGCCAATTGTAGAAATAATTTTTTCATATATATATATATATATATATAAATGTGTATGATTCCCCCCCCCCCTCCTGCACAAACTTCCTTTTTTCATTTACATCGTTTTTCCATTCTTGTGCCAAGCCAGTTTATTAGGCTCTAAAGGAGGAACTGGGGAAGTTTCCATTATACATTACTACATTTTTATTTTGGCCAATGGTAAGAAATTTATTTATTTTTCCATATATATATATACAAGTAATTTTGCCCCCCCCCCTCCCCTCCTGCACAAAATTTCCTTTTTTTCATTTACATCGTTTTTCCATCTTTGTGCAAAGCCATCATTTTATGGCTCTTTATAGGAGGAACTGGGGTAGTACTTATAATGCACAAATATACCACTGGGTTATCTCTTCTTTTTTATTGCATTTTACCGTTTTACTGGAGAACTAAGAAATGGATGTCATATATTTGGAGTTACAGTCTAAGCATCCTCTATCATATGGAGACACACAGAGGTCTTTTGAATTTCATGAAGAAACCTTCTAAAGAAATGAAGAATAGAATAAAGCCCCCCAGCCACAGCAGAAACCCAGATTTGTTAATCTTTTCCTCCTTTCTGCATGGGCACCTCACCAGCTCTCACATTGAATGGAGGAATGTGGGATATACGATAAGCCAAGCCTTTGTCTTTACAGGTATATGTATTTTCAATATCAACAATGAAAAATTTGGAAATTATATGAATAGAAACATGCCCCTTTATTTTTCCATAGATACAACTGATAGAGAACAAAAATATGGAATGTCAACATCCCTTTTATGTTTACACATATACAGAGTACAGATATAGAGATAACAGTATATTGAATGTAAACATTCCCTCTGTTTACACATTTACAGAGTATAGAGATGACGTTTTTTGTTATAGCACCTAGAGTCTCAAAACAATATGAATAAATACGGTCTCTTGACCCATGAAAAATATGATAGACATAGTATTCATACCTTGACATAGATTCTGAACATGGAATAGACCCTACTTGAGTACCAAGGTCTCCCATAAACACAAAAAATAATAAATGGAAATTCGGAACCAGGGATAATATGCTTCCTTTATGGGTAGCATTCAAAAATAACAATATCAACTGCATATATACAAAAGATGGAGTAACAGGGCAACAGATGTGGAGCAGACCCTCACCCCAAGCCGGTGACCTGGTTGATTGACAGGTAACTACCAGGGGACCCAGGTCAGGTATACAAGGGCTGCCCCATGAGAGTTGCAGGATAATCATGATAGGTTTAAGATATGCATGGTTTTACTGCATGTTTTTTAGACATAAACTCATCTATGTATATTTAACATATTCTGTAATTACAGGACCCTTGGAATACAAGAGGGAAGAGCCTCCTCAGTTGGTTACAAGGAAGTCTTCCTCCCTCAAGGACCTGAATCCCAGACGGTTTTGTTGTTTTTTCCCATATACCAATTGCTTCTACTTGTACATTTTGTATAAAACAGATGATGTAGATACTCGTAGTTTTGACATTTATGCTTCTAGCCTTTGAACCTTGTATCTATAACATCTCCTAGCATCAACATAGAAGAGACCAGAGACAACAGGAGCAGGAAGGACCCCCAGTTCCCATACAGCAACGACCCCCAAACCCCCCCTGTTGAGGTTCCACCCCCTGATATATACCGCCTGTCTCTCCCCTCTTTCATTAACCTTCTTCTTTGCTTCAGGACCACCTCTCCTCAGGAACAGCAGTTGCGACAGGGCCTCCCAGAACCAACCTAACCTAACCTAACCTAACCTAACCTAACCTAACCTAACCTAACTAACCTAACCTAACCTAACCTAACCTAACCTAACCTAACCTAACTAACCTAACCTAACCTAACCTAACCTAACCTAACCACCTAACCTAACCTAACTACTAACCTAACCTAACCTAACCTAACCTAACCTAACCTAACCTAACCTAACCTAACCTAACCTAACCTAACCTAACCTAACCTAACCTAACCTAACCTAACCTAACCTAACCTAACCTAAAACCTAACCTAACCTAACCTAACCTAACCTAACCTAACCTAACCTAACCTAACCTAACCTAACCTAACCTAACCTAACCTAACCTAACCTAAACTAACCTAACCTAACCTAACCTAACCTAACCTAACCTAACCTAACCTAACCTAACCTAACCTAACCTAACCTAACCTAACCTAAACTAAACTAACCTAACCTAACCTAACCTAACCTAACCTAACCTAACCTAACCTAACCTAACCTAACCTA
>NW_020871234.1:100546-108046 GCF_003789085.1 Penaeus vannamei
AACAAAAGAAAACAAAAGAATTTATCAGCTATTAGCAGTAGGACGAGACCCTGTCCCCAAACTCTTCATTAGGGATAACAGTCTTGCAGTCTCCTCTTGTCTCCGATTTTCTCCAGGGTCTTGGCAGCTTCAGCAAGCATCCCTGCGCGCTCACCAGGGGAGGCCAGCAGCTGGGATGGGAGGTGTCGGCAAGCAAGCATGAGGGCTGTGGCATGTTCTCGTTCACCAGCAATTTTGCCAAGTTTTTCTCTGTGCGGGAGAAAGGTTCGTGTGAGAAACAAAATGTGGATGAATATTGTACTCAAATACTAGCAAATACAGGAATCAAAACACTTTCCATCGCTTTTCTAATAAGCTTTTATTTTTGTATGGCAGGAGGGGGAAGGTTTGAAAAATATTTCAGTACTCAGAAGAAAGCAAAATGTCACATGTAATTACTCAGAGAACACATTTTCAAGTTATCTGACCAAGATCTTCCTCTATGGGGGAATAGAAGGGAAAAGGTCCATCTGAATAAGCTTTTGAGGATAATCTGAACCTTTACATCTACTAAACATGATCACAAACCATAAGCCTCACATCTTTTCCTCTTTCCTAATAAAAATGTTTTATTAATTTCAAAAATTGTTTAAAACTGACAATGACAAATGATGATTTTTGGTTCCAGACTAAGAGCAACCGCTCTAATCTGCTACTCACCCTTTCCACAGATAACTGAGGGCTTGTTGTATCTGTGCCGCAGTGATCGGTCCAGAAGCTGTTGTGTTCTTGCAGGTGATGCTCCTGCCATCATGCGCAGTGTGGCTTCATGCAGGAAAACTCTCGCTAGAACTCCCTAGGATAAAAATAATATTTAGACAAAGAAAAACAGTAGCAGATTGACTATTTTAAATAAAGCAAAAAAATACAGATTTAGAAAAAGGCTAATGAAGTATTCAAGAACATTAAGAGCAATAAACTCATCCACTACTTGACACATTTAAGCTAAACCCACCTCTTCATTTCCACACCTCTTCCAATCAAACTTTTAAAAATTGGCACAAGTTTACGGTATGTGTTGCACCAGCTTCCTCAACAGGGCCAGATCATGCTGGAATCCTTGCAACATGTGTGCTGGAGCAACACTGAGTGTGTCGCAGTCTGTGGTGGACTCCTCTTCCACACAACTGTCCGTACGCCCAGGAGCCAGTCCACTACTATAAGCTGGACACTCTGAAAGGGAAGTACAAGAGTTTAATAAGTCCATTCATAATACTGCTTAATACCCATGTAACACAGGCAGATAAAGGACACATGATAAAAACAAAAATTTAGGGATTCTAACAGTAAAAGATATCAAATGGAGAACTCTTCTGTTTGTGAATCAGTTTCAGTAGCAACAGATACAAACATGAAAGATATCAAATAAGAAAAAATAAAAGAAAGAAACATTTTCAATGAAAAAAGCCTAAGATATAAAAAGTGAGCAAAACACTTTTTAAATATTTCTTCTCGATAAGTTTAATTCCTTTACACACACTCTTTCTTAATTGATCAAATAAATCCCCTGCTACAGCAAGTATATACTATATAAGTATAACAAAAGGTGAGAGAATATCCTAGGAAAATCTGTACTCAAGTTATCTCTCTACAATGCCTTTCTCCTCCTGATGAAGGTGCCAGCCTTCAAGGAGCGCAATGCAGGAGCACTGCAAGATCAAACACTCTGCAATGCAACTACAATGCATCCTCGCAGGTGGCTTCGAGGAACAACAGCTGGGAGATTCACTCGCTTTCACAAAATGAAAGGCTTCCGGACTGAAGAAAATATCTTACCTTTTACCTTTTTCTATCTCTTTGCTGTCCTCAATACTTACCTTAATCATCTTATTATCTTTATCTTACTATTACTTACCCATTTTAATTACCAGTTTACTCCTTTAGGTCACTTATGTGTTAGACTACCAAAAAACATTTCTTCCCACAACAAAATTCCTTCCTTGTTCCTTTCTCACTCTTTATCATCTTACCTGAGGTCTCACTATGGCAGCCCCTCCCCCCTCCCCCTCCCTCAACCAAAACAACCAAAAGGGAATATACATCTCAGTCCATCACCTACAAGACTAAGAAAAAATACAACACAGAATCACTGGTTTTACGAATATTCAAAAGGAATGTGGTTGGTCTTACCTGAATCATGGAACTCGAGTGTTTGTAAGTGGCTTGGTGGATAGAATCACTCAGTGCTGATCCTGCTCTCTCGCACAGTCTCAGGGTTGACGAGGGAGAGCTGTGGCCAAGCTGGCGCCGAGCCCTATTAAAGAGTTTGTTGTGAATAAAATAGCAAATACTTATGCAAAGCACAATAATAAATGAATAAATAATAAATGAACAGCAAATGGAGAAATTTCAAATATATATTGCAAAAAATTAAATGCTGCCTTAACAGTACTATCCTCTTCAGAAAACTATATTCAGATATTCCAGGGAAGGGATATACGGGAGTTTCCATAGCTTGACAGTAACACCAAACTCCAAGGTAACAATCCCTGTCAAGCCATCGGTGTGTGAACCAAACTGACAAAACGTAACTAGCAGAGGGGACATGCACCGGGTCCCAATACCACAGTAAATTCCATCATAAAACAAGAAACGAGAACAATAATCTTTCCCATTCACTACAACAAGGGCTTTTGCCACCAATGCCCACTTCCTACTCACCTGACAGCATACAGCACAGCCATGGGCAGGGGGTCATCAGATGCTTTGAGTACCTCAGGGACATTCTCCAGAGTCGAGTACAGGGCCTCAGCCTGCTCGTCCTCGCCCAGCAGCCAGTGAGCCACGACACCACAGAAAGCTCCCCACCAAGAGGAAACCTGGAAAGGAAAGTTATGTCTTACATATAAATCACAAAAGAGAAAACTTGGATCATAAAACTCTTGTATATAAATCTCAAAAGCATTTAAAGCTAAAATATGGATAATCATTTTAGAGAAAGAAGAAAGTTACTAAGGAATCTCCCATCCAACCCAACTGTATCAAGAAAATATGTGTTTAAAACCTAAGCATTCACACAGGAGGATCAGGGACAAGGACTATCCAACACTGCAAACAAAAGTGGGAGAGAAATTAAGATAAAAGTCAAAAGGGAAAAGGAAGCTGCTCTCTTCTTACCTAAAAGAATAGAAACTACCACCCTAAAGGGAAAAAAATGTTCTCAAAGCAAAGCTTTAAAGAGATAAATAAAGACAAAATAAAACCTTAAAAAAGGGAAAGAAAAAAGAAGAAAAAAAAAAAATTAACATAACAGAAAACAGAAACATCCTCTTCAACCTACCTCATCTCGCAGTGACAGGCCAAACGAAGTCCCTGGCCCGCAATACGTCTCATTGAGTTGGTGGATGTACTCAAGTACATCTGATGTCTTGGTGCGTCTATGAGCATTCTCTCACAAACATCATCCGCTCGGTTGCCAGGGTTCATGAGAGTTGATATGGCACGTTCTAGCAAGTGCTCTCTGAAGGGTTGAACATGAAGTCATAAAGAGTTTATACAATTTATTTACCTGTCTATACAATCTCATTTTTTAACTCCAATATTCAGGCTTTTTAAGAAAGCAATTTTGAGGGAAAAAGAAAAAAAAAGAAACTCAAATATCTGATCCAGAATGGCAGACAAAACTAAACAAAAAAGCACCTTTGGCATAAGTTCCTAACACACACACAAAACACAGCAACAGTCTCTTACCGGTAAAGAACCAGGAGATAAGCCATGGGATCAGCCTTGTCCGTGAGCTGGCTGAACATGGAGACCCGGTGCGCATTATACGACCACTTGTTGGGAAACAAAGAAACGGTTGCCTGAGGGTGTAAAGAGCCACTGGAGGGAGTTGTTGTTGCCGTGGTTCCCCTTGTGGCTCTTCCTCTTTGCCTGCGCCAGGAACATGCGTGAGTAGAGGCGCCACCGCTCAGGAAGGGACTCCTTGGCACGCAGGGCTGCCATTCCAACATCTCAGCCATCTCTCCCTCTGAGAAATAAAAGAAGAACGTTGGTTATTCTAACAGGCTTCTCTAATCCAACCTATCAATGTATTGAGATTACACTTAACCAAATCGCAACGGGTGTCCCATATACGGGACACCCGAAAAAAATTAACGATGCTGGGCGTCCCGCCAGTGTGACGCTGTATCACGGCTGCGCTCCGACGCAGCAGCAGGACGCGGCCGGCAGTCAGACAGACTCCGGGGAAGCTCCGCCCGCCGATTTTGTAGACACCCGGAATATTTTTATTTTGGCTACAAAATGTACCTGTCGTGAATGGGTTAACGGCACACTTTCCTGAGGAAACCATCCCATGAAGGAGCAGCTCACATGCTTGAAATTTAGCTACAAGTTCATTTTCATTGTCTCTTTAACTTATGAAAAATAGTACACTTGATATTTTTTCCTATAAAAAAAACTTTGAAATACAAACTAAATCATATTCCAAATGCAAAACATCCGTTGCATTAGATAATAGTTCTTTCAGACACAAAAAAATTCAAAGTGGACTTTGGCTCAATTTTTGAGGGGCACCAACTCATTGAGGGGAACAGGAAAATGTACACCTCAAACTTTTAACCAAAAGACTCATTGTGATGCTTCAGTGCTTGTTTCTAAAAAAGGCTTTTATCCATAACACTACAGACCAATTTTGCTATTTCTCTGGACAGTCCTCTAAAGGACAATTAGCATTTAGTCTGATCAAACAGAGCCAACCAGTAACAAAAACAACTTCATTATGGCCTATTCCTATGTACTATTAACAAATGCAGTACAAATAGGTTCTAATTTCACCTTATAAAATAAATTCCATAGGCCTATGTACTAATAGCAAAATCAGTACAATATTTCTAATTCCATCTCCGACTTGGGCCTACCTGCAACACCCCCACTCGCCTAGGTTGATTGATGTCAAAGCCAGGTAGAGACCCAACAGGTGTGAAGAGTCTTGTGTGTGTCCCATGAGGTGCAATTTGTGCAGAAGGTGATACACATATGAGCACTCGCGGACACATTCCTGGATCTCATCCCGGATCGAACTGTTAACCACGAAAATACGTTATTGTTTCTCTTGGATTTCTCCTACATCTGGACTAACAATATATATGAAACAGAAGAATCTTCCTCATTCTCTTAAGGCATCTTAGAACTCTTTATCAAAGGGCATTAAAATATGTATTATTCAATCTCAAGAATTGAAAACTTACTGTTCGAGGAAGACTCCACACAGCATGCTTGGCCAGCCAACGTCCAGGTACAGGCGTTGGAGGATCTGCCGAGTTATCTGCCACATGACTGAGCACACTTTCTCAAAGACTGTGCTTTGGCAAGGGCCTGCCAATTGCACTCAGAGCCATGCTGTATTGGTGGCATGCATTGCTGTAATTACCCTGTGGAATGGAAAACATCTGTCAACTTCTTTTCTTAGAAATTAGCAAACTGTCAGTTAAATTTTCTATAAAAGTTACAATATTGCACACAAACAAAATTATAACATTCACAAAACTGCACACATGTTCATGCACGCATGCACACACCACCACGCAACACAAAACATACACACATTACCTTGGCCAAGCAGAGGTCAGCCTGTTTACGGTGTCGCCAGAAGCTCTCAGAAACTGCAGATTTTCTCCTCATTATGGGTTCCCCATACACAAAGATGCGCACTAGGAACACACTGATGATGACAAAGTTAACCAGCCAAACCATCAAAGAGGAGTACATAATGTGTTGGAATGAAAATGTACCTGGAAAAAAAAGGACTTATTAATAACAAACTGGTAAATATAATTCATAAAATCAACACTAAAGTAAGTAAAGCACAAAATTATTGTACTGCACGGTAAACAAAGATAACAGAAATACTGTTTCAATGCCCACATATATCCAATCATTTTATTTTTTGTAGCTCAAATTCAAGTGATATTTTTTTCCAACTTTTAAGTTGATCTTTCTAAAAACAAAAATTAGATAGGTGGGTTTCAGTTTCATTGTTCAGTTAAAAATGAAACCTTAAAAGATGCCATACGAGCCTCCATACCTTCATCTGATTCAATGTCGCGCAGAATGGTTCTTCCAGGGACTTCCCCGAAGGAGTCGTCAAAGGAAGGCATGCGTCGTTTAGAGATGAAACTCATAGGGTTGAAGGCCAGCACTGCCAGCATCATCATGCACAGCATCATGCGTGAGCCGTCAGCCATGGAACGTGCCATGGGAATGTAGGAGGGGCTGCTCCTGGGTGAGGGAATCGGCTGCAAAACAATGAGATTATTAGTTTGAGGAAGGAAAGAACTCTAAAAAATGCAAAAAAAAACAATAAAAATCAATAACCTAAATATTAAGGAATCTATCATTAACAAGAGTGTATATAACACACTTAACACAAAAGCTAAATATAAAATTCACACAGGCAATTAGTAAACTAAACATACACCCTTATTCAAGAACCTCTAACGGACAACCAGACCCCAGAAGTCTAACCAAGACCCAAATGAATCTCCCCTTTCCATATCCAGAAACTTTAAAAAGTACCTCTTCCTTTACTTCCAGTTTTGTCGTAGAGGGTGATGGAGGCAGAGAGCTATCCGAGAGAGGTGAGCGTGCTGGTGAAGAGCTGTCTGAAGGAGGAGGGGTGTAAGGCCCAAGTAGGTCAGCGATTTTCTGGCTGCCGTCACGCATGCGGAAGGTGTTGAGCTCAGTGCGCAGCCTGGTATTCTGGGACTGCAGGTAGCGGATGTAGTCAATGGCCTTCTTCAGAATCTGAGATTTGTGGAGCTGTGGGGAAAAAAATGACAATACAGAAATCTCAATAAAAGTGCATAATCAAAGATGAGACACCAATAAACTAGATAAAGATGTAAACAATAACAATGATAAGAATAAAAAAGAAATTAACAAACATTTTATCAAAGTGGGTGTACAACTGGAGATGCATTAAGACAAAATTGTAACAAGATAATGAGAGATGCTCATTACTTTTTTTTTTTTTCCTTTGAATGTATTAGCAGCTAGTTACACATTATTACATCAGAAGATACAACCAATTCCAAAACTACTTCATTTCTATTTATCTCTATGAAACTAAAATATTAGCATAAACATTCCCTCCCAGCACCTTTTATTACATTAAATCCTGGGCCAAATCAGGAAAGAAAAACAACCATGTACTCTTAGAAGCATAAAACAAACAGCAAAATGACATGATAACAGTAGAAGAGTGAATGAAACTGTGGCATTTCTTCAGCTGCTCTGGCAAGGGACCAAACCTAAAACAACGTATGTATCCTTGACTACTCATCTTGATGCCAAGTCTGGTATCCTGAGCCCCTCTATTTTTATCTTCTAAACGTTACTACTATTACTATTACTACTACTAACAGTAGTACTGAAACTATGACAAACCAGAAATTACAGTGCTATCAACAATTTATAAACTTATTCCCCTATGATATGCAACATAGTCTGCCAATCATG
>NW_020871234.1:118046-124917 GCF_003789085.1 Penaeus vannamei
CCTAACCTAACCAAACCTAACCTAACCTAACCTAACCACCAAACCTAACCTAACCTAAACCTAACCTAAAACCTAACCTAACCAAACCTAACCTACCTAACCTAACCTAACCTAACCAAACCAAACCAAATAACCTAACCTAACCTAAACCTAACCTAACCTAACCTAACCTAACCTAACCTAACCTAACCTAACCTAACCTAACCTAACCTAACCTAAACCTAACCAAACCAACCAAACTTAATCTAACCTAACCCAACCCAACCCAACCCAACCTAACCTAACCTAACCTAACCTAACCTAAGCCTCATTCACTCTACTTGAAGTCCTTCGTAATATTCGGTTTGGCAAGCAACGTAAAACTGCAATGCTTAGATGGGACAAGGCATAACTACCTGGATAAACACCATGTCCTGCCTTGGCATTGGAACGAGAATGCCACATACAGCATGAACACACTGTGCATCATATAAACACACTCACGAGAAGCATATCAGACTAATTTGAGTAAAACGAGTTAAAAAATATATAGATAACAACATCAACAACATAACAACAATAAGAAGAAATAAATATATCTCTGGAACAAGCGTTGGTATTTTTTTTTTCTAAGTATACCAAATTAACTTTGAATATATCCCTAAAACCAGAAGACATCTAATAAACTAGAAAATTAGACTGAAAGCGCTGCTAATAACCAGGGCCGCTTTCCTCGAAGTCCCCAGACTATTCTGAGACTAAAATGGTCTAAAACCATGAGAACCGAGCACATGACCTAGAATCTGAGGACTTAAGCACACGAGAAAGATTAGGCTGCACCCTTGAGAACCAGATTACTCCATGAGTACGAGTACCTGAACACTATACATGAAGCAATACACATCAAGGAGAACCAGAGCACATATGATGAACAATAGCGAAGTACCCGAAGCACAGGTGCATCCTATGAACCATTTTAAGAGTTTCTCGGGACTTCCTGTGAACCCTTGCGCATTCACGAGGCTCGGAGGAGGCCACCTGAACCGGATTCAGACTCGATCGAATCCGTCCATAAGAACTAAATTACCCCGACGTAAACCGGAAAGCGATTCCTTGAGGATTACACGCGAAAGGGCAATTAATCGAGATAATTATATTATCACTTCGACACGCGTGGAATAAAGCGGTGAAGAAGCAGAAGCGCGTTTCATGAGACGCATGTCTACGCCGCGCCCACGCCTTCGCGGGCGGCCCGAGCGCAATGGCGAGCGCACGCCGCCCCGCCACGCCGGAAAGGGGAGCCGCGGACGCCCACAAAAACTCGTTCCACGGGGCTACGGCGGCCAAGGTGGGGGGGCAAGGGGTAGGGGAAGGGGGGATCACGCGGCTTCCCCGCTCCCTCTGGTCTCGGTGCCTCCTGCCCCTCTGCCCTTCTGCCCCTCCTGCCCTCGCCTTGTTCCCTTCCCCTCCTTGCGTGCTCTCTACCCCCCCCCCCTCCTTGAGTGCCCCTCTACCCCTCCCTCCCTCCAATCTTTAGAGCTTGATGTCTCCCTCCCTCCCGCGCCCCAAGTGCCTCTCCCGCCCTCTCTGGTTCCTCTCTCCCCATCTCCCCCCAGGTGCCCTCCCCCCCTCCTCTTCCCCCGCGCCCAAGTGCCTCTCCCGCCCCTCTCTGGTGCCTCTCTCCCATCTCCCCCCTCAGGTGCCCCTCTCCCCCCGCCCTTCCCCTGTCCACCTCCCTCCCTCCACCTGCGGCTTCCTCCACACCCACGACTGCAATTACGAATTCCGCCATGTAGTACTCTCGCTCATTTCACTATAATTTGGCACCATATCTGTGTTGGTTCTAATTATTCTTTTTCTCACTAACTAATTCCGATCTTCAGTTTCTACACATACCTTTTTTTTTCTCTCTCACTAACGTCACACTTTCGTGATATTTCTCTCTGGATCATCTTAAAAAATTCACGCAGAAGCTATCACCACTAACCACCACTTACTATCGCCTACTTACTAACACCGACTAGAAGAAACACCGCGAATTAACACAGGTTAGTACTATAGCAGCCCCTAACTCTACTCAACTCATTACATTCACTAAAACTAATTCATTACCACCGCCAACTCCACTTACGAAGTCGAAGCAACGCAAGTTCACTTCCCTCACTAACACCCACTAACGAGGACCAACACCGCAGAGAACGCCCACGAAATAATGCCTAACACCACTAACAAAACCTAATAATGGGGACCTAACACCGCAGCACCACCATCTTCATCTCTCTCCCTCCTCCCCCCCCCAAACCTCTCTACCCCCCCCCACCCCCACCCCGCATCTTCACCCACCCCTCGCAACACGCCCCTGGGCATAGCAGGTGCCCCGTGCCCTTTGCCTTTATAGTTTTTATTTTTTTCTATTTTTTTTTTTTTATTTTCTTTTTTTTTTTTTTTTTTTGTGCTGAGAATTGGTTCGCTCAGATAATTCTTACTTATAGGATAATAATTTTCGCGTTTATTGTAGGCTATTATTACTGCTCATCGTGCATTTCATTATTATCACTTTTATCACTGTTATTAATAATGCTTTTGTTGTTACTACTGCTATTACCACTGCCTTTGCTGCCTCTACTGCTAAATAATTTCTGCTTTTCTGTAATCATCACTATTACTATCGTCATCATCTTCATTATCTCTTATCATTTATCAATTGTGATATTACTTTTCATTTATTATTCTCACGAACTTTTATATGTATTTATCTCAATGCTTGACTTAAAGTCAGTAAATCATAAAAAAAAAAAAAAAAAAAAAAAAAAAAAAAAAAAAAGCTTGACTTAATCAGTTATTCATTTTTTTTTTAAACAACTTTCAAAAAGGCGGCAAGTCAATCGGAATCCAACATGATCTTTATTGGTCGTGTAAATTTCAAATTCATGAATACATAATGTTAGCTCTTGTTCGGTTTATGTTCGTTGCTGCGGATTGCTGACTTGGCAACGCGCAAAAAACACACGAATAGCAGTATGTGCTATTGTATACTGCATATTGTAAGTGTATTGTGTCTGTTTCGTTTGCGTACTTGTACATGTAAATGCATCCCTACTCATATATTAGAGACAAATACCTAACTTTATTACTATTATTCACCATCCACACACACACACACACACACATAACATACACACACACACGCACAACATGAACAACATCCATACAAACGACCGTCATCCCCCCTCTCCCACACAGAAATACACATGGACACACACACCACACTCACACACACAACGAAAAAACACAGGTCCCACACACACACCGAAAAACACACACACACAACAACATGAAACACATCCATGAACAGCAACCCCACAAGACAGATACCACACATACAATACCGACACCACACACTCACCACAACACACAACCGAAAAAACACAGTCCCACCACACCACCACCACAACTCACACAACCGAAAAAAAACCAGTCCCACACACACACACACATGAACACATCCCCATTTACAACGCCGTCACCCCCCCCCCTCTCCCCACAGATACATACACACTACAGAGTCACACACCACACACTCACTTCACACACACAACCGAAAAAACACAGTCCACACACACACACACTCACACAACCAAAAAACAGTCCCAACACACACACACACATGAACACATCCATACAAACGCCGTTCACCCCCCCCCATCTCCACACAGTACATACACACATACAGAAGTCACACACACACAACTCACTCACACCACAAAACCGAAAAAACACAAGTCCCACACACACACACCACCACAACCGAAAAAACACAGTCCCACACACACACACACACACAATCACACACAATACACACACACACACACAGTCACCAGCCAAGACCCTCCTCTACACACACACACAACCACACACCACACACAGTCACCCAGCCCTCACACACACAACACACAACACGTCACACCCAGCCCTACACACACACACACAAACACACACACACCAGTCCTCACACACACACCACACACACACACCAGCCCTCACACACACACACACACACCACACACACACCCAGTCACCCAGCCCTCACACACACACACAACACACACAGTCACCCAGTTCCCTCACACACACACACACACAGCACCCAGCCCTCACACACACACACACACAGTCACCCAGCCCTCACACACACACACACACACACACACACAACAGGTCACCCACCCACACACAATACACACACACACACACACACAACAGTCACCCAGCCCATCACACACACACACACACACACAGTCACCCAGCCCTCACACACACACACACACCATACACACACAGTCACACCCTCACACACACACACACACCACCACAGTCACCCAGCCCTCAACACACACAACACACACACAACACGTCACCCAGCCCTCACACACACACACAACACACAGTCACCCCAGCCCTCACACACACACACACACACACACACAGCACACAGTCACACCAGCCCTCACCCACACACACACACACACACACACACACACACACACACAGCCCTCACACCACACACACACACACACACACCACCCACACACACAACAGCCACCCCAGCCCTCACACCAGGCGAACCCGTTGTCCATGCCATTACACTTCTCCCAAAAGGTCAGGCGAGTCATTTCCACCGGACATGTCAACAAGAATCCCGGAATAACCCAAAGCAAAATGGTAATCACAGACCAAGTTAAGGTCAACTTTCCTGTGACGCAAAAAACACGCTTGAGAATACTCTGTTATTACCGTGCCTTATAAACAACGGACGCATTTTATCATCGATCTGGACGTGAGATTGGAATTCAAATATCGTGGTGTTCTCTCTCTCTACCTTTTTTTTTTTTTTTTTTTTTTTTTTTTTTTTTTTTTTCTTTTCTGTTCGGGCGGTTCGATGGGAGTCTGCGGTCTCTGCCTTGGATCCGCGGCCTTAGACTGCTGAGGGAAACCGTATGCTGTTATATATAAAAAAAATTTGCACACCAACACAAAGCTTATCGATCTGTCTATCTAAATCTAACTAATCTATATATAATATATATGTATAATACAGATATACATATACACACACACACACAACACACACACACACAACACACACACACACACACACACACACACACACACACACACCACATACACACATACTATTATATATATATATATATATATAATATATATATATATATAATATATTATATATATATATATATATATAATATATATATATACATATATATATATATATATATATATATATATATATATATATATATATATATATATATATATATATATATATATATATATATATATATATATTTATATATATATATATATATATATATAATATTATATATATATATATAGTATATATATATTATATATATATTACTATATATATTATATATATATATATATGTGTGTGTATACATATTATATAGTTTTATGTATGTGCAGTATATATATATATATATATATATATATATATATATAGTATATATATATATATATATATATATATATATGTAATATATTACTATATATATATATATATATATATATATATATATATATATATGTATGTATATATGTATATATGTTATATATGTAAATTATATATATAATATATATATATATATATATATAATATATATATATTATAATATATATATATTATATATATATATATATATATATATGTTATTAGCCATGTATATTAGGCATTATTTTATAATATACATGTAGTGTTTGTGTTTGTATTACAACAATTGCAGGTGTGTGCACGACCATACCAATGCATAATTATGCGTACACATGCCTGTGCACGGGATATGTGCGTACACCCGAGTCGAGCGCCCCCCACCACACCGCGGGATCATGACAACACACATTCCACACAACCGCCCACCTCCCCGCCCGCCCACGGCCCCGCCCTGCATCCTCGCCTCTCGCTCTTGGCCTCGCACTGACTCTCCTTCGCTCGCTCTCGCCTCGCCTCGATCGCTCTCGCCTTCGACTCTCCTTCGCTCGCTCTCGCCTCGCCTGACTCTCCTTCGCTCGCTCTCGCCTCGCCTGACTCTCCTTCGCTCGCTCTCGCCTCGCCTGACTCTCCTATCGTCGCTCTCGGACGCACCTGACTCTCCTTCGCTCGCTCTCGAACGCGCCTGGACTCTCCTTCGCTCGCTCTCGCCCTCGCCTGACTCTCCTTCGCTCGCTCTCGCGCGCCTGACTCTCCTTCGCTCGCCTCGCCGACTTCTCTCGCTCGCTCCGCCTCGCCTGACTCTCCTTCGCTCGCTCTCTCGCCTCGGGCCTGGACTCTCCTTCGCTCGCTCTCGCCTCGCCTGACTTCCTTTCGCTCGCTCTCGCCTCGGCCTCCTGGATCTCTCGCTCCTCTGCCTCGCCTGACTCTCCTTCTTTCTCGCTTCGCCTCGGGCCTGACTTTCCTTCGCTCGCTCTCGACGCGCCGCTCGATCCTCTCCTCAACATCAAACAGGAGACGGGAGGTTTTGCTCAGATACGAAAAAAAGCGTTTTTATTCCTTAAAAATGAATAAATGAATAAAAATAGATAAATGAATAATGAATGAAAAATAAATTAAATAATGAATAAGTAATAAACAAATGAATAAATAAATAGATAAATAAATAATGATAAATAAATAAATGAATAAATGAATAATAAGATTGTCTTATGGTTCGTGGGGAAATCCACGGAGATTCTCTTTCTTTTCTCGGAGATGGACAGAAAATAGGTGAAAAAGGAAGAGAGGAAGCGACAAGGAGAGTTGATAAGCAGATAGATGGCATAATTGTTAAATAGATAGGATAGATAGATAGAGAGAAAG
>NW_020871234.1:125615-130615 GCF_003789085.1 Penaeus vannamei
ATAGATAGATAGACAGATAGACAGAGAGAGAGACAGAGGGGAGGGAAGAGAGAGAGAGAGAGAGAGAGAGAGAGAGAGAGAGAGAGAGAGAGAAGAGAGAGAGAGAGAGAGAGAGAGAGAGAGAGAGAGAGAGAGAGAGAGAGAAGAGAGAGAGAGAGAGAGAGGAAGAAGAGAGAGAGAGAAAGAGAGAGAATGTGTTGTATTAGAGAGAGAATAGAGAAAACAAATAAAATACATGATAGAAGGCATGCCGAAGGAAAAGAAAAGAGAGAGAAAGAGAGAGAGAAAAAAAATAAGCAAAACCGACAGAAAGTCCTGATGAAAAAGGTGGGGTAGGGTGGGGGTGATAAGGTCCGTTGGGGAGGGATAAGATAAAGAACACAAGGCAGAGGCTTAATTTTGTTTGTTTGTTTTTACTTAAGGGAAAGGAGGGGGGGGGGTTAAGGGGTAATGGGGAAGGCCGGGTCTCCCTCTGACGTAGGTTGTTCAGTGTCAACTTTTCTGCTGTTAAGGGAGAGAGAAGGAGGCATATATGTACGTAAATATATTCCTCTGTAGAACAGTCAACTTCTGTTCATGATATATATATATAGCTCCCTTTCTGTGGAAATACTTATATCTCTATATATGTAGAGATAGATGTGATCATGATATATATAACTCTCTCTATCTCTGTGGAAATAGATATGTCTCCATATATATCCACAAAGAGAGACATAGATAGATAAAAACAGATAGATGGATAGATAGACAGACAAACACACAGATAAAGACAGAGATAGAGATAGAAACAGATAGATAAACAGATAGACAGATGGATAGACAGACAAACACACAGACAATAAAGACAGAGATAGAGATAGAAACAGATAGATAAAACATAGACAGAATAGACAGACAGATAGATAAAGACAGATAGAGATAGAGATAGATAAAAAAGACAGATGGATAGACAGACAAACACACAGACAGATAAAGACAGAGATAGAGATAAAACAGATAGATAGATGGAGACAGACAAACACAGAAGACAGAGAGATAAAAACATGGATAGACAGATAGAAGATACAGAAACAGAGAGACAGACAGACAGATAAAAGCACATAGACGGATAGACAGACAGACAAACTTACACAGACAGATAAAGACAGATAGAGAGAAAAACAGACAGACAGATAAAAGCACATAGATAGACAGACAGACACAGAGACCGAGACAGAGAGATAAAAACAGCCAGACAGACATGCGGGTTAGAGAGCAAGAAAGAGAGCCAGAGGAAGGGCAGGGACGGCGCCGAGCACAGGTGGTCCCCAGTGCCTCGCCAGCTGGTTCTCGGCCGGCGAAGAAGCTGTTCCCCATTTGAGAACGGAAGCGGAGGGTCGTAAGTGCTAAGTGACAGTTAAGTGTTGATGTGATGTAATAGCGGGCGTGTATTTCCATCGAGGGTGACGTATCGACACCGTGATGGAGTTCGGGTGTGGTGGCGACGGGCGGTGATGGCGGAGGCGGCGCTGAAGACGGTGCCAACGGTGCCAAAGATGCCAATGATGCCTCTGATGGCGAGCGCGAACGACCTCCGATGGCAAAATGGGGGCGGCGCACGCGAACGAGGGCGGGCGAGCGAGAGGGCCCCACTTGAGGGAATAAAAAGCTCGTCCTCGGAGGGCGTCAAGTGCGAGCGGCTGAGGGACGGAACGCGCAGCGATCGCACGCAACTGCCCCGAATTACCGCTGATGAACGATGACGTCACTGGCGCCAGGTGGAAGTTATTATGCGATAGTTATTTCATTGTTGGACATGTGGAGAGGGGAGGGGGGGAGAGGGGGAGGGAGGGAAGGAGGGGAGGGAGGGGGGGGGAGGAGAGAGGAAGGGGGGGGAGGGAAGGGAGGGAGAGAGAGAGAGGGAAAGGGGGGGGGAGGAGCAGGAGGAAGACGGAGGAGGCAAGCAGGAAGAATGACGAAAGGAAAGAAGGAAGGAGAAAGGGAGAAGATGGAAGGAGGAGGAAAGGAGAGAACAGAAGGAGGATGAAAAGAAGAGAGAAAAATAAGAGAAGAAGAAGCAAAGAGAGAGAAAAGAAGAAAAAAAAAAAAAAAAAAAGGCTATCAAATACACATGTGCCTGTGCGTGCATACGCGCGTGTGTACGTGCGTGCGTGTGCGTTTTTGCTGAGGAAGCTGTGCATTGTTTATAGCAGACTTGATGAATGGCAAACGTCTGCAAGAGGGCGACGAAGCATGCGTTTGTGGGTGTGATAGATTTAGTGAATGAAGCGTGGCGAGCTGCAGTTCTGTGAATGAATAACAAGTTGCACTTTAGCTTGACTGTGAATGAAGGCCCTGGAATGGGTAGGCGTGTGGCTGACTCGTTAATGCTGCGGGGGGGGGAGGGTGGTTGTTGGTTCTTGTTGCTCTTGGGAAGTTTGGGGTTGGGGAGGGAGCAGGTGGGATGGGAGCAGGCTGGGATGGGATAGGCTGGGAAAAGGGGCAGGCTGGGAAGGGATAGGCTGGGAAGGGAGCAAGGCTGGGAAGGGACCAGGCTGGAAGGGATAGGTTGGGATGGGACAGGCTGGGGGAGGGAGCAGGTTGGAAGGGATAGGCTGGGGAAGGGACGGGCTGGGAAGGGGCAAGGGCTGGGAAGGGAAGCAGGCTGGGAAGGGAGCAAGCTGGGATGGGATAGGCTGGGAAGGGAGCAGGCTGAAGGGATAGGCTGGGATGGGACAGGCTGGGAAGGGAGCAGGATAGGCTGGGAGGACAGGCTGGGGATGGGAGCAGGCCGGGATTGGGACAGGCTGGGAAGGGGGAAAGGCTGGGAAGGGACAGGCCGGGAAGGGACAGGCTGGGAAGGGATCTGCTGGGATGGGACAGGCTGGGAAGGGAGCAGGCCTGGGAAGGGACAGGCTGGGAAGGGATAGGCTGGGATGGGGACAGGCTGGGAAGGGAGCCTGCAAGGATGGGACAGGCTGGGAAGGGAGCCTGCAAAGGATGGGACAGGCTGGGAATGGGGGACGGCTGGGAAGGGATAGGCTGGGAAGGGAGCAGGCTGGGATGGGATAGGCTGGAAGGGAGCAAGGCTGGGAAGGGATAGGCTGGGAAGGGATAGGCTGGGATGGGATAGGCTGGGAAGGGAGCAGGGATAGGCTGGGAAGGGACAGGCTGGGATGGGAGCAGGCGGGATGGGCAGGCTGGGAAGGGAAAGCTGGGGAAGGGACAGGCCGGGAAGGGACAGGCTGGGAAGGGAGTCTGCTGGGATGGGACAGGTGGAAGGGAGCAGGCTGGGAAGGGACAGGCTGGGAAGGGATAGGCTGGATGGGACAGGCTGGGAAGGGATCCTGCAAGGATGGGACAGGCTGGGAAAGGGAAGCCGCAAGGATGGGACAGGCTGGGAAGGGGGGACAGGCGGGAAGGGATAGGCTGGGAAGGGAGCAGGCTGGGAGGGACAGGCTGGGAAGGGAGCAGGCCGGGAAGGGACAGGCTGGGAAGGGGATAGGCTGGGAAGGGAACAGGCTGGGATGGAAGCAGGCTGGGAAGGGACAGGCTGGGAAGGGATGGCTGGGAAGGGAGGAGGCTGGGATGGGACAGGCTGGAAGGGACAGGCCTGGGAAGGGAAAGGCTGGGAAGGGACAGGCTGGGAGGGACGGCTGGGAAGGGAGCTGCCTGCCAGGATGGGAAAGGCTGAAACAGGAAGATGTTTGGGAGGATGGAGAGGAAAGGAAGGGGGGAGGGGGAAGTGAAAGAAGTGGAAGGGAGGGAGGGAAGGTTGGAAGGAAGGAAGGAGGAGAGGGGGAGGAAAGAGAAGGAGGGAGGATAGGGAGGAGGGAAGGGACGGAATTGGAAGGGAGGGAATGAAGAAAGAAAGTGGAAGGGAAAGGGAGAGGGGGAAGGGAAAGAAGTGGAAGGGAGAGGGAATGGAGGAAAGAAGTGGAAAGGAGAGGAGGAAGGGAAAGGATGGAAGGTAGGTAGAAGGAGAGGAAGGAAGAAATTGAAAGGAAGAGGAGAGGAAAAAAGTGAAGGGAGGGAGGGAGAGATGGAGGGAAGGAGGAAGGAAGGGAGGGAGAATGGAAGGAGGAAGGTCATGAAGGAAAGAAGTAGTGGAAGAGGAGGGAGGAAGGAATTAAAGAGGGAAAAGGAAGGAAAAGAAGATGGAGTGAAGGAGGGAAGGGGAGGAATTGAGAAAGGAGAGGGAATTGGGAAGGAGAAGTAAGAGAGAGAGGGAGGGGAGAGGAAGAAAAAGTGGAAAGGGAGCGGAAGGTGGGAGGTCCGGGCGCTCCTTACCTGCACCTGCCGCCACACTTTCACCTTCCGGAGACGAGGTGTGTAGCTCGAGGTCTCCCAGGTGGATAATTCATTCAGAGCAAAGAAAGGTAAGAGCTCATTTCTCTTCATCTCTTCTTCTTTAGTCCTCACATGCCTTCCCCGGTTCTCTTCATTCTCTCTCTCTTCTTTCCACTCCCTCTGGTTTTTTTTTCATCTTCTCTTCGTCCTCATTCTGCCCTTCTTCTCTCTCTCACTCTCTCTTCTTTCCATCCCTCTGGTTTCTTTTTCATCTTCTTCTTCGTCCTCTCTGCCCTTCTCCGGTTCTCTCTTTTCTCTCTCTTCCTTCCATGCCCTTCTGTTTCTCTCTGTGCAGATATCTTCCTCTATCCATCCTTCTGCTATCCATCTGTCTATCCTTCTGTGATATCCTTCTTCCCCCATCAGCAATTCTCCGAAGGCTAGGCGGGGGGGGGGGTAGGGTGGGTAGGGGGAGAGACAGGTGCGACAGTGTCTCAAGCGTCGGGTTGTTGTCGTCCGATTCTTTGGCAGCAAATGAGATCTTCGCGTCACATCTCGCTTTCGATTTGTTATTCTCTCGTCTCCTCTCCTCGCCTTTCGCCTTTCTCTCCGCGTCTTCCCTCTTTCCTCTCTTCCTTCCTCCATTCTTCCTTCCCTCTTCCCCTCACCTCTTCAATTCCCCTTCTCCCCCTTCTTCTCTCCTTTCCTCCTTCCTCCTTCCTTCTTCC
>NW_020871234.1:135615-143115 GCF_003789085.1 Penaeus vannamei
AAGCATCGATAAAGTACAGTACAAATAAATAAACAAACATAAATAAACAAATAATAACAACATACGAAAGTAAGCACAAATAACTAAGCAACAAAACATAATAAACAAATAAATAACAAGCAATCGATAAGTAGAACAAATAAAAACAACAATAAATAAACAATAAATAAACCAAAGTAAATGATAAAGTATCCGATCCTAATAAACAAAACAAACAAACAGAGAAGCAAGTAATTCGTACAAGCCAAAACAATACGGTATCTAATCCCCTAAAAAAACAATAAACACAACCATAACAAAACGAAGCTTCGACAAGCCAGTGACAAAAAGTATCGAAATCCAATAAAAAAACACAAAAAACAATAGACAACAACAACAAAAATAAAAGCTTCGGAACAAACCATAAATGAAAAGTATCGAATGCACCATAAAAACAATCAAAACAATATATGATATACAATCAAATGCAAAATAATCATGAATGGATGAGCACGAAATCACGACAATAGATGATAATATCAAGTCCTAATAATATAATGTTGAACATCATAAGGATGATAATGGTGATAAAATAATCATAAGTCCAATATTATAATCGAACCTAAATGCCTAAAACATAAAATTCACAATCAAAAGTAAACGACAACAGAATAATAAAACGAGGTGGAATCATATTTGAACCCATCACCACGGGAGCTATACTTCCATAGTGAATAATGAAGTATTGAATCCCATAAAAAAACAATAAACAACAACAACAACCAAAACGAAGCATCGACAGCCAGGCAATAAAAGTATTCAATCCCATAAATAACAAAAAAAAAAAGGAAAAAACAACTAACAATAATTAAAAACAGAAAACATCGACAAACCAATAATAAAAGTATTGAATCCCTAAAAAACAATAAACAACAACAACAACAACAAAAACAAAAACGGAAGCACAGACAAGCCAAATATACATGGTAAATCCATCCCATAAAAATAAAAAAATAACAACAACAATGAATTAAAAACAAAACATCGACAAACCAATAATGAAAGTATCCAATCCCCTAAAACAACAACAACAACACAACAACAACAAAAGCATCGACAAGCCAAATATAAATGGTATCACAATCCCATAAATACATAAAAAACAACAACAAATAATTTTTTAAAAAAATATAAGCAATGGATCGACAAACCAATAATGAAAAGTATCGAATCCCATAAAAAAACAATAAACAACAACAACAACAAACCGAAGCATCAAACAAATCCAAATATAATGGTATCCATCCATAAATAAAAAAAAACAATAATTAAAAACAAAACATCGACAAACCAAATACATAAAAGTATCGAAATTCCCATAAACAAAATATTAAAACAACAACAAACAACAAAGCGAAGCAAATCGACAGCACAAAGGAATACACTGGTACCGCAATCCCATAAATAACAAAAAAACACAATAATTAAAAACAAAACATGGGACAAACCAAATAATAAAGAGTATATAAAAAAATAAAAAAACCAATAAACGGACGACAAAAAAACGAAAGCATCTACAAGCCAAGCTTTAAAGGAATCCAATCCCATATAAAAAAAAACAATAATAAAAACAAAGCCAGTAATAAAAGGTATCGAATCCCTAAAAAAAAAAAACAATAGACAACAACAACAAAAAATAAAGCTTCGAACAAACCCCACATAAATGAAAGTATCCGAATTCCCATAAAAAACAATAAACAACAACACAACAAAAAACGAAGCATCGACAGCCAAATATAATCGGTATCAATCCCATAAAAAAAATCAAAAAAAAACAACATAATTAAAAACAAAACATGGAGAGATAGCCAAACCAATAATAAAACGTATAAATAAAAAATAAAAAAAAAATAAACAACAAACCAACAACAAAAACAACAACAAAAAAGCAAATCGACAGCCAAATATAATGGTAAATCCAATTCCAATAAATAACAAAAAAAAAGAAAAAAAAACAACAATAATTAAAAACAACATGGACAAACAATAATGAAAAGTATTGGGATCCCACTAAAAACAATAACAACAAAAACGAAGCATCTACAAGCCAAGGTTTAAAGTCGCATAAAATAACAAAATTAACAAAAACAACAACACAACAAAAAAAAAAAAAAACACGACCATAGCAGTATTAAAGTATCGAAATACCCTATACAAACAAAACAATAGACAACAACAGCAAAAAATAAAGCATCGACAAACCAATGAAAAGGTACCGAATCCATAAAAAACAATAAATCAACCAACGACAACGAAACAAAAAAAAGAACCACAAACATCCAACAAACAATGGCATCCAATCCCATATAAACAAAAACAATAAACAACAACGAAAGAAGCACAAGACAAGTCACTCGTAATGGTTTCCGATCCCCACGTTGTCGAAGCTGATTGACGTGTCACCGTACCGCACCCTCGATCTATGGCGAGTTGTCTTAGCTGGCGATCTCTCTCTATCTATTATCTATCAATCTATCTAATCTATATGTCTTGTCTCTCTCTCTCCTTCATCTTTTCTCTCTTTCTTTCTCTCTCTCTCCTCTCTTTTCTTCTCTCTCTCTCTCTCTCTCTCTCTCTCTCTCTCTCTCTCTCTCGTCTGACTCTCTCATTCGCTTCATCATCAATCATCTCTCTCTCTCGTCTCTCTGCTCTCTCTCTCTTATCCCTCCCTCATCCTCTTCTGTCTCACATTGCGTGTTACAGTATTATTATTCGATCCCTCCCTCTCTCCCGCCCCCTTCGTCTCTCTCGTCTCCCCTCCCATCCCTCCCTGCCCTCCTCCCCATCTCACTCTCTCTCTCTCTCTCAATCATCTCCCCTCCCTCCCCTTCCTCTCCCTCTCACATTCCCCTTAACAGTCCTGCCCTCCGCCTCTCCTCTCCTCCCTCTCTGCNAACCCAAACCTAACCTAACCTAACCCAACCTAACCTAACCTAACCTAACCTAATCTAACCTAACCTAACCCCAACCTAACCTAACCTAACCTAACCTAACCCAACCTAACCTAACCTAAAACTAACCCAACCCCTAACCCAAACCTAACCTAACCTAACCTAACCAACCTAACCTAACCTAACCTAACCAACCTAACCCAACCTAACCAACCCCTAACCTAACCCTAACCTAACCTAACCTAACCTAACCTAACCTAACCTAACCCAAACCTAACCTAACCTAACCTAACCAACCTAACCTAACCCAACCCTAACCTAACCTAACCCTAACCTAACCTAAAACCCAACCTAACCTAACCAACCTAACCTAACCCAACCTAACCTAACCTAACCCAAACCTCTAACCTAACCTAACCTAACCTAACCTAACCTAACCAACCTAACCTAACAACCTAACCTAACTAACCTAACCTAACCCAATCTAAACCTAACCTACCTAACCTAACCTAACCTAACCCAATCTAAACCTACCTAACCTAACCTAACCCTAACCTAACCAACCTAGACCTAACCTAAAACCTAACCTAAACCTAACCAACCCAACCTAACCTAACCTAACCTAACCTAACTAACCTAACCCTAAACCTAACCTAACCTAACCTAACCAACCTAACCCAACCCCAACCTAACCTAACCCAACCTAACCTAACCTAACTAACCTAACCCTAACCTAACCTAAACCTAACCCAAGCTAAACCCAACCTAACCCAAGCTAACCTAAACCTAACCTAACCCTAACCTAAACCTAACCTAACCCAACCTAACCTAACCTAACCTAACCCAACCTAACCTAACCTAACCTAACCTAACCTAACCTAACCTAACCCAACCTAACCCAACCCAACCTAACCCAACCTAACCTAACCCAACCTAACCTAACCTAACCTAAACCTAAACCTAAACCCCCTAACCTAACCTAACCTAACCTAACCTAAACCTAACCTAACCTAACCCAAAAACCTAACCTAACTAACCCAACCTAACCAACCCAACTAACCTAACCTAACCCAACCTAACCAACCTAACCTAACCCAACCTAACCTAACCTAACCCTAACCTAAACCCTAACCTACCTAACCTAACCTAACCTAACCCTAACCCTAACCTAACCTAACCTAACCTAACCTAACCTAACCTAACCCTAACCCACCTAACCTAACCTAACCAACCTAACCTAACCCAACCTAACCCCTAACCTAACCTAACCTAAAACCTAACCTAACCTAACCTAACCCTAACCTAACCTAACCTAACCTAACCTAACCTAACCTAACCTAACCTAACCTAACCTAACCTAACCAAACCTAACCTAACCCAACCTAACCTAACCTAACCTAAAACCTAACCTAACTAAACCTAACCCTAAACCTAACCCAACCCAACCAACCTAAACCTAACCAACGTAACCTAACCTAACCTACTAACCAACCTAACCCAACCTAACCTAACCTACCCAACCTAACCCAACCCAACCCAACCTAACCTAACCCAACCTAACCTAACCTAACCCAACCTAACCCAACTCAACCTAACCTAACCTAACCCAACGTAACCTAACCTAACCTATCCTAACCTAACCTAACCCAACCTAACCTAACCTAACCCAACCTAACCCAACCCAACCTAACCTCTTTTTATTATCATTATTTCTGTCATTATTATCATTGTCATTATCATTTTTTTCTCTTTTTATTATTGTCATTATTTCTGTCATTATTATCATTGCCATTATCATCTTTATTATTATCATCATCAGTATCATTTCTATTATCATCATCATTATCATTATCAGTATCATTTCTATTATCATTATCATTATCACTATTATCATTATGACCATCATTATTGTCATTATTATTATTTCTATTATCATTATTATTTTTATTATTACTATTGTTATTATCATCATCATCCTCTTTCTTATGACCCTCACTGTCCTCGCTTTCCTCCCAATTCCTCTTTCCGAATCTTTTAACCTTTTGGCTTCTTTGCTTCGTCATTCTTTGCCTTTTTTCATTTCTTCTTTTTTTGTTATACTTCTTATTTTTCGTTCATTCTTTGCTTATCGCTTCTTTCTTTTTATCATTTATATTGACGTTTGTCCTTTATTTTTGCTCTCATATTTTATTGTATTTTCCGGTTTATATTTTCTAGTGTTTATATCTCTTATTATTGTTATTATTACTATAATTATTATTATTACTATTTATGACACTCAATGATAGTAGTAGTAGTAGTACTACTACTACTAATAATAATAATAATAACAATGATAATAATAATAATAGTGATCATAATAATATCAATAACAATAATGATAGCAATAATGATAATGATATTACAAACAACAATGATAATGATGAGAATGATTATGATACTAATAATGATAAAGATGCTAATGATAATAATGGCAATAATAGCAATAATCATAATAATAGTAATAATAATAATGATAATAAAAATGTTAATGATCATGATAATGTTAAAATACTGATGATTATAATGATAATGATAGTAATGATAATGTTATAATTTTTATTATCATAATCAATATTATTATTATCATTGTTATCATTATCATCATCATTGTTATAATCACTATCAATCTTACTATTATCATTATTATTATGAAAATTATTATCATTATTATTATGAAAATTATTATCATTATTATTATGAAAATCATTATCATTATTATTATGAAAATTATTATCATTATTATTACTACTATCATTATGATTATTATGATTATTATTATTATGATTATTATGATATTATTATTTTATCATTATAATCTTATCATTATCATGATTATATAATCGTTATCGTTATTAGTATTACTGCTATTATGATTAGCATCATCATTGATCTTGTTAATATAATTACAATAATTATCATCAAAAGTATTATCCCTATTGTGATAATTAACGAGGATAACTTACCCAAGCCTTCGCCCCCCCCCCCCCCCCCTCCTCCACCGCCTCTTCCCCCCCTGTCCCTTGCCCCTTGCCCTACCCCCCCCCCCCCGGCCGCCCTCCCCGCCCACGCCCTCGGCCGCTTTCGTCCTGCTGGCAAATGACGCCTCGCATTCCTGCTGCCCCGCCAGAGGAAGTGGCGGGCGCGGCGGGAAGCAGGGACGCCAGCAGGTGGAGGAGGAGGAGGAGGATTCATCTGCCGGAGGAGGGTCTCCCCCAGCAGGAGAGCAAGCACAAATCGAGACGCCATAAAGGGGGGGTCGCTAGCAGGAGCAGCAGGGAAGGAAGCAGAATCCGCTGCAGCAGAAACAAAGCAGCGGACACGCGTCCAGGTCGCCCGGCGGGAAGTGCACGAGGGGCGCCCACAGCAGGCACAGCAGGCGTCGAAGGGAGAACAGCAGGGACAGCAGCAGAAAGACAACCCCAGCGCAGCAGCAATCGCAGGAGGAGAAGCAGTAGCAGAGGGCCCGACAGCAGGTCCCCCCAGCTGTATTGGGACCAGCGGAAGCAGCAGCAGGGACAGAGGGAACGGCAGAACCCAGATCGCGACCAGCGGAAGCAGCAGAAGCAGGCGCTGCAACCGCAACAGCAGAACCAAGGCCAACAGAAGCAGGAGCAGCAGCGGGCGCAGAGAGTCCCCCAGCAGAAGCCCAACAAACCTCGGGTCCTTCGTGGCCTTGAGACGGCCAGCTGAAGGACGACAAAAAAAAAGGAGTAGGAAAAAAGCGAAAGAGCAGCAGCGGAGCCGTGGCATTTAGGCGCCGCACGCCCGCACGCCCGCACGCCCAGGGGGAGGGGGAGGGGCGCGGGCGTGGGCGCGGGCGGCGGGAATGGCCCGGAGAGGACCAGGGGCGGCGGGAGAGACGGCGGGAACAGCAGGAACAGCATCGACAGCAGCAGCCTTGGCAGCATCAGGAACAGCATCAACAACGCACGATAGTCACAAAAAAAAATAATAATAATAAAAATAAATAATGAAAACGAGATATAAAAAAAAAAAAAGAAAAAAAATCGGAAATAAGAAACAAAAATGAAATGTAAAAAATGATAATAAATAGATGAATAAATTTTAAAATGAGGCAACACGACGACAGGAATGCCATCAGGAACATCATCAACAACGCACCGATAGTCGCACAAAAATAAAAATAATAGATAAATAAATAAAGAAAGAATGAAGATAAGATAAATGAAAATAAGAAACAAAAAATGAAATCTAAAAAATGATAATAAATAGATGAATATATAAAAAATGAGGCAACACACAAATGAAAAAAAAAAAAAAAAAGAATGAATGAAAATAAGATAAAAAAAAAAAATCGAAAATAAGAAACAAAAAAAAAAAATGATAATAAATAGATAAATAAATAAAAAAATGAGGCAACACGACGCCAGGAATGCCAACGGGAATCCTGCTGGCGACTGGAATGGCCGACGCGGGACTGGAACAGCCACGGGAATGGCGGCAAGAAAGTGCGCAAGGAACACGAACGGAAGTAAGAGCTGTACCATGAACAACTGAAATATGAACA
>NW_020871234.1:148115-150615 GCF_003789085.1 Penaeus vannamei
AGGGAAAGCATACGGAGAAAATCCGATAATAGACAGTTGTAGCAGAAAGTGTGCATTTCGGCCATAACATATGTACAACATTTAGTTCTGAAAATAAATATCTATTTTGGCATGGCGACTTCAACGCCGCGCAAGTAGTGAGACTTTGTAAGAAAATGCGTTTATGGTTGTAATAATCACGCAAGTAGCGAGACTTGGGACTTGGGTTGGACAGTAATTGGACTTAGTAAAAAAAAAAAAATAAGAACGGCTGCAAGTGGCAAAAAAAAAAAGACAAATAAATAAATAATAATAAAAGAAAGAAAAGGAGAAATAATAATATACGTGTCTGTGGGATGTAACCGCACGTGGTCCACGTACGTCGGAGACTTGAAGTGTATTAAGCAGTGGATCGCTTGGGCAAGAATTCCTTCCGATAGGCTAAGAACTGTCCCGTTCCTTGCTTAAAACGCTTGGATCGTCAGGCAAGACTTGTTCGGTGATGCCAGACATGTGGAAGTGTCTTTCTATAAAGTACAAATCATAACAGTCCCTGGAGAGCATAGAAATGTTAAAATAACACACAGCATATACATACTCGGGTTCTAAAAGCAAAAGACAAGTATTCCCACCAACAATCTCGGAGAGAGATAACTTATGCATAAGTCGAGGGTGGAGTTTATTTCATTGGCGGTTGGTAACAGTTTGAGCGCGCATTTCAAAACAACTGACACGCGAACGCCGCCTCAAGAGATATATATATATATCTTGAGAAGTAAATAAATCTACCGAACATCTTTAAAAAGCGCAATATTTTCTCTTATATTCATATAAAGTTCCTTTAAAACAGTGACACACACTTCCGATTGACAACCCTTACACTCTGACGCGCTATCAAAACAAATGAACATCACTGAATTAAAACATAGGCCTACCCATTTCCATATATGCGATTTTATGAAGTTGAATATAACAGTCACCGAATATAATATCAACAGAAGAAAGTTGCTTGAATTTCTCAGACTCTTCCACTTGAAATATTCTCTATTTCATTGAATAGTAGGTTTATTCTCGATTTAGAGAGACGAAGAGTCTAAGAGTAAGAGGTAAATTGTTCGTCCTATAATGATTTACGATATATAAGAAAAAAGCTTTTCATTCCAATAATCTCCAGTATCTCCTTTCGCTTTCAGTTAATTTCAATTTCTTTGAATATGATTCTATGGAAATTACAGAATCAGACACCGTAAAAAATGATTTCTCCGATAGAATATTAAGCGGAGTTGTTGACCAACGCCCGCATTCGAAGGATTGTAAACAATACGGTACGCGAACGACGCCGTTGCCATGGCGACAGTAGACCGCTTGACGTCTAGCTATCTACGGGGGTCGCTTGAGAAAGCAAAAAAAGTCTTGAGATTTTAGGCAAGAACTTTCCCTGCTTAAAACGCCTTTAGAAACGAGTGCAGCCGTACACTACAATGATGATGATAACAGTAATAACAATAATGATAATGATAATAATGATATAGTTATTATAATAATCATAATGATAACAATGATATATATAATAATCAATGATAATAATGATGATGATAATAATAACAATAATGATAATAATGATGATAATAATAACAATAATGATAATAATGATGCTGATGATAATAACGATTGTAACATTAATCTTGATAATGGAATAAGGATAAAGATGATAATAGTATGAAAATAATAATGCTAATGCTAATAATAATGTAAACAAAAATAATAATGACCAAAATCATTATGATAATGATAATAACAATATTGATGATAATGAGGATAATGGTAATGATAATGAAAATAATTATGATAATAATGATAATAACAATGATAGTAATAGCAATGATAATAATGATAATGATAATATGATTGATAATAATGATAGTATAGTAAAATATAATGATAATAATGATAGTAATAGTAATAATAATAGTAATAATAATAACATTTATAATTTTATCAATAATGATAATAAGAAGAACAATAATGATATCAATAAGAATGATAGCAATAATAATAGTAGTAATAGAATTAACAATAACAAAAACAGCAATAGTGATAATGATAACGAAATAATGATAATGATAACGATACTACTGATAATAATGATTATCATTATCATCATTATCTTCATTATCATTATTACTAATATAACAATGATGATGAAGATGACAATTATGATAGTAAAAAAAAAAAAAACCAAAAACACAGTAGTAATAACAACACCAATAATAGTAACGATGATAATGATAATTACAGTAATAATGATGGTGAAAATAATGATGATGATAATGATAATAATAATAATGATAATAATAATAATAGTAATAATGATAATGATAACAATGATAATAATAATAATAATAATAATGATAACAATAATAATGATAATCATAATAATAATAATGATGATAATCATAATAATAATAATGATGATAATCATAATAATAATAATGATGATAATCATAATAATAATGATAAC